>PVKA01027327.1:12950-30763 GCA_004027165.1 Ctenomys sociabilis
AAAAAAAAAAAAAAAAAAAAAAAAAAAAAAAAAAAAAAAAAAAAAAAAAAAAAAAAAAAAAAAAAAAAAAAAAAAAAAAAAAAAAAAAAAAAAAAAAAAAAAAAAAAAAAAAAAAAAAAAAAAAATACACACTCCAAATGGAATAGTGAAAAGGTTTTTAACTGTAAAATCATACATGTATTATTCATCATACAATCCTTTAAAAAAGTCAATTTTCACAATAATTTATAAGTGACCAGGCTGGAGATACAGCTCAGGGGCACAGTGCCTGCCTGGCAAGTATGAGGTCCTGAGTTTGATTCCCAATATCAAAGATTTGGGAAACTTAGCTGAATTATACCAAAATTTCCTTTGAGAATTAACATAAATACATGCTCTTGTATGTGCACCCATGTATTTGGGCACTGTCATGAGTCCCACCGTTTACATTCATTTCAGTATTCAGCAAGTATCAGGATCTATGCAAAATGGTTTTTAGGAGTTATTTCCTATGACCTCATAATCCCATTTTGGAAATAAGTAGGATGACGTATTAAACTGATAACTTGCTCTTAAAGAAATGAGGAATCTATGCTGAAAGGGGAAAAAAATCTGCGAAGGCTCATTCACCCCCACATTAGTCTATCTAGCTAGCTCATGTAGTTACCTCTACCAAGCCATCAGGATAGAGGGCAGCAGATTTATCTTCTTTCTTCAAAAGCTAAAGGTGAAAATAAAAATCTGCTGTTACATTTTTCATAGAAAAGGATAGATTTTTTTGTGAATTAACAGAAAACATTGACTTCTGAAATTAAATCATATTTAATTCTGAAATGAACAGTAAATAATATTCTTTTAAAAAACAATACATTAGGACCAGGGAGATGGCTCAGTGGAATAAGCACTTCCCTAGCAAGCGCAAGGGCCTAGAGTTCAACCCCTGGTTCCACAAAAAAAAAAAAAAAAAAAAAAAAAACACATTAGATTAAAACAGCTCGGGGGGCCGGGGAGATGGCTCAGTGGAATAAGTGCTTCCCTGGCAAGCACAAGGGCCTGAGTTCAATCCCTGGTTCCAAAAAAAAAAAAAAAAAAAAAAAAAAGCTCGTAATATTTTGCCCATATTATACCTTTATTTTTATGAACTCTAACCAGCAATTGTATTCAAGACACTAAGAGGAACATGTTGCTACAAAAATGGCATTATTAGCAATAGCAGAATGTACATATTTAAAAAGATCTGAGAAGACGGGCATGGTGGTGCACATCTGTAATCCCAGCACTCAGGACTCTGAGGCAGGAGGATCACCATGAGTTTAAAGACCAGCCTGGGTAACATAGTGAGTTTCCAAGGCCAGCCTGAACTGCACAGAGACCCTGTCTTTAAAAAAAATCTGTAAGAGAAAAGATTTCATTTTTAAATATTCCTTTTGTATAATATACACATGTACAAACATAATAAGAATTTATCTTCTACATCATATCCATTAGTATGGCTAATGTCACAGATGAGAGAACAGCAAGAGTTGGAAGCAAATCGTGTGGGAAAGTGGAGCCCTGAGCACTGCTATGGGCTGTGGGATGCTGCTACCCGGGAGGACAAAACCCACGCATGGAGTTGGCACACGAGCCAGCAATGCTCCTCCTGGGTAGGTGCTCAGAGGGACTAAAAGCGGGAACTTAGACATTCATACAACTCCATTTACAGCAGCACTACCCTTACAACAGCAAGCAGACAAAACCCAATGCCCATCGGAGGGTGAACAGCTAAGCAAAACGGGACCTCTCTATATGCAATGAACATTATTCAACAAAGCAAAGAAATACAGCACTGACACATACTTCAGCAGGACAGTCCCTGAGAGCATGCCATGTGAAGGAAGTCAGATATAAATGGCTCCTAGCACATGAAGCCACACAGGGATTTGTAATGTCCAGAGGAGGCACACCAAATAGAGGAAACAGCTTAGTGGTTGCCTGCAGCTGGGGTGGGAGAAACCAAGGGTGACAAATAGAGGAAACAGCTTAGTGGTTGCCTGCAGCTGGGGTGGGAGAAACCAAGGGTGACTGTTAACAGTCTGAGGTTTGCTTCAGGGCCAATAAAAATGATCTAAAATTGATGGAGAGAGTGGGTACACAAATTCAGTAAACACCCAGGTTTGCTGGCACACATCCATAATCCCAGTACTTGGGAGGCTGAGGTAGGAGGATGTCTGGGAGTCTGAGGCCAGCTTGGGCTACATAGTTGGAGAATAGCCTAAACTATACAACAAGCCTCATCTCAAAAAACAAAATAAAATTCAGTAAATATACTAACAACCATTGATCATTAAGTTGGTGGATTGCAATTGATGTTAATTATCTCAATAAAGCTATAATTTTAAAAAGTTCTTAGTCGGGCATGGTGGCGCATGCCTGTAATTCCAGTACTTGGGAGGCTGAGGCAGGAGGATTGTTGTGAGTTCGAGAATAGCCTGAGCTACAAAGTGAGTTTGAGGCCAGCCTGAACTGCACAGTGAGACCCTGTCTCAAAAAAAAGACACAAAATAAAATAAAAAGTTCTTTTTTTCCTTTAGGCAAGGCATGGCAACGCACACATGTAAGCCCAGCACTTTGGGCAGGTGAGACAGGAGATCACAAGTTCAAGCCCAGCATGGGCAATTTAGCAAGCCCTTCTTTCAAAATAAAAAATGGGCTAAGGAAAGACCCTGAGACAGTTTTCAATGCTGGAAAAAAAAAAAGCTGGGTGTGGCTGTACAAGCCTAGAATCCTAGCACTGGGGAGGCTGAGACATGAGGATCACTGAGTTTAAGGCCAGCTTAGGATATATAGTGAGTGAGAGGACAGCCTAAACTATATAGTAAGACTTTGTCTCAAAATATCCAAATAAAAAAAAATTCTATTTTTAAGAAATTGGTCGACACAGCTCAGCAGTTTAAAAAACACCCACTTAGGCAAGCTTAGGCAAGTGCACAGGGACTGTGGTTCAATGCCCCACCCCCAGGATGGGTTGAGCAAGCCACAGAAAAAAAAAAGAAAGAAATTGATATGCAAGTATGGGAAGGAAGGATGGACGGATGGACGGACAACTTACCCTGGTTCTGGCATAACTGAGCATCTCCTGGGTAGTTTCGTAGGTTATCCACTGAGCCTCTAGGCAGTAATTCACCACAAACTCATCATCCTGTTTCACAAATGCCAGACACAATAAGGCAATCCAATACTGACCAACACAACACTGCACTGCTGGTATTACTCTCCCAAGTGGCTGGGAACACATACCTGGATTTTATGTAGATTTTCCTTTGCTTCCTCTACAAGGTGCTGCCAGTTGTTCGGCTCACTGGTGTCCACAGAACTCAAAGCCAGCTTTTCCAAAATATCATTTGCTTTTACCTTGTACACAAGCTGTAATACAAACATGCACATCAACTGATTTTCAATATGGGAGTAACTGAGGATGACCTACTTTCACAGCAAGTTGTGTCACAAACAGACTTATGAAAAAAAATGAATCCTGGGCCCGCCAGATGGCTCAGCAGCCTAAAGTGCCTGCTTAGGCAGAGCTCAGCAGCCCAGGTTTGATCCCCATGTGCAGTGCCAATCCCACCCCTGGGGCACTCTGAGACAAGTGATTGAGACTGTGAGTGGCAGTGCGTACCAGTAATCCCAGCACTTGGGAGGATGAAAAGAGGAGAATCACTACAAATCTAATGTATGCAGTGAGATCCTGTATATCCTGTCCTAAATACATTATAAAAAATAAAATAAAGGGCTGGAGAAATGGCTCAGTAGAATAAGTGCTTGCCTGGCAAGCACAAGGGCCTGAGTTCAATCCCCAGTTCTGCAATAAATAAATAAATAAAATAAAATAAAGTGCCTGCAAGCAAGGGGGGGAGGGGTATTGATCCCTGGGCCTGCCAGCTGTCCCTGCCCTTGGGGCGTGCTGCATGAAGATTGAGACTGGGTGTGCTGGTACACACCTATAATCCCAGCTCTTGGGAGGCTGTAAACAAGCAGATCACTAGGAGTCCATGTAATAGTGAGACCCTGAACACCCTGTAGACCCTTCCCTAAAAAATACGAAAAAAGAATTCTCATGTGATTCAGGATTAGTAGGGCATTTCCATAATCCCAGCACTTGGGTAGGAGGCTGAGGCAGGAGGACTGCTGCAAATTTAAGGCCACTCTGGGCTACAAAGTGAATTCAAGGTCAGCCTGTTGTATAAAGCAAGACCCTATCTCCAAAAAAAAAAAAAAGAAAGAAAATAAGATAATCATCCCAGTACCCACTCTCTTCTTCATGAATATACCATCCTTCTCCTAACTAGAAGCGTCTACCATTCTGTTCTTAGTACTTTCTTTTCTTTGTCATTTTGAGACATGGCCTCCAATGTGCAGCAATCCTTCCAATGCACCTTCCCGGTGCTGGGATTATAGGTGTGCACCAGTGGTCAGGCCCTGCTCTCAGCACTTCTTGAACTCTTTTACTCACACATAGAATTATTCTAGATGTATAAATATTGTATTTTTTTAAACAGCCACCACATGGCACCAATTATCTATTTGGTACATATATTAATCTGTTAATGAACTACAATCAAGCCTTCTTCCTTTCCTTACATTTTCCAAGGGGTTTAATGACCTCCTAATTAGTCAACCTTTAGCTCTGATATTTGACCTTCTCTGTAGCATCTGCAGTTGGTGATCATTCCCTGCTGAGCTTACATGTCCCTCCCCATGGTTTCTGTAGGGTGCACTCCTATGGTGTCCTTCCTTGATTTCTTCCCACGTATGTGGGTCCTTCTCCTCTGTCCCCTTACCTGCTGGTGCCCAGTGTCTCCCACTTGGATCTCTTTCCTTTCCACACATTATCTTGCTCTGCCTTCTTCCAGGAACTGTCCTTCTCTTGGGGCTCTCCATTCCCACTGTGTTAGCTCAGGTCACCCCCAGTTTCCTAGCAGACACCATGCTCCTTAACCCAGCATTCATAAAGCAGAACTGTGGACCTCATTACCTACACATTCCTCATTTTATTTTATCTAGTTAGTTTGTTTTGTTCTAGGGTATCAGGAACTGAACTCAGGACCTTGGGCGTGCCTCTGAGCTGCATTCCTGGCCCAACATTCCTCATCTTGGGTACCGCCGCCACCACCACCCATGTGTGGACTGAGCCAACACCCTGCTAGCCTACTTCCAGTCTTCCCTCGCTGCCTACATATGAGCACTGCACCTCCTGATCCTACTGCGCACAGATGTCCATCAGCCCCTCACTCACCCCCACCTCACAGCACTGTTCAATTTGGCTCTGCAAGGGAAACTGCTTCAGCTCCTAGCTGACATGAGTCTTTTAGTTGAGCCTTTTCCAGACAATTCTCCATCTTTCCAAACTGTCCACCCTGCACATTCTGAGGCTTAGGCTCACTTCCCCGTCACCTACAAGGTGAAGCCTCAATCCCCTGTGGTACACATGGCTCTGGCTCCTGTTTACTTCCTTTCACTCCCTGGTAAGTAGAATCTGACTCTGACTGCCTACGAGTTCCAGAAGAATCCGAGGCCTACCCACTCTGCCAGGTCTTAATCAAAGCCTGCTCAGACTGTCAGTGGTCTACATGTCTGTTTCCTCAGCCTCAAAGACACCAAGAAATGACTGCTTTAGGGATGGCAGGAAGCGTGCATGCTTACCTCAACATCTAGTCCAAACTGAATGGCAAAGCTCTCGGCTTCTGCAAATCTGTGCTTATGAAGTAACCGGCTCAATCTGATAAGTGGGAAATAAATTTCATTAAATGTTTATTACCTGGGGAATTCAAGCTTTTCATTAAGGGATATGCAGTACAAGAATGCAAGAGAGTTACCTGTTTTCTGGTAAAGCTTCTGTGAGATACCTGAGTACTAACACTGAGACAGAGTCTTCAGAGAATCTGAAAAATGACTGCGTTGTAAGTGCACTTGTCATTTCATGTTAATAAGGAAATTTTAACGGAGATAAAGTTGTTATTTAGCAACTTATCAGATATTCATCCCACAAAATACAAGATGACCTACTTTGGATCACTTTTAGGAATCCCTTCCAGAAGGTAAATGGTATCCTACAAATGAAATAAAAATATCACTAAAGCTCAGAAATAAAAGCAATTTGTTTTATAATTACAAGTACCAATGGTTCATTGAATTCAGTCAAAAATTATCCATCAATGAATTTCAAAAGCAATCCAAATAATTTTTAACTTTTTTTTTGTGGTACTGGGGACTGAACTCAGGACCCTGTGCTTGCCAGGCAGGTGCCTATTCTACTGAGCTATCTTCCTGACGCCCCCCAAATAGTCAAATTTTTGCACCCTACCCTCACCCTCAGTACTGGGATTGAACCCACAAAGTAATGAGCTATATATAACCCTTTTTTCCTTTGTTGCCCAGGCTGGCCTTGAACTCACTTCAGCCTCCTGAGAAGCTGGGATTATAAGCCTGTGCCACTGGGCTGGACTCAATCAAATTAACATCATCAATAACAGGACAAAAAAAAAAAATAAATAACAGGACAAATAGATACAAGAAAGCTTTAATGTGATACACTGTTATGGCTCCTGTCTGGATACCCCAAAGCCTCAAGTGATCATAAGTCAGATTTTTCAGAGGTAGTTGGGTCTAGCTTGTGTGCTGCTGGGATCACCAAATAATTTAAAATTTAAACAGTAAAAATAAAAGAAAAAAAAATTAAAAAAGACATTTACTTAAACATTAGAGGTAACAGGTCAAGAAAGCTACAAATAATTTCTAAATGGTTTGGAATAATACAATACAACATGAGTATATAGGTAGGTTTAACAAATACGGTAAAGAATTTTAACTCTAAAAGAAAACAAAACAAAAAAAAAGATTCCAACATAAAAATGAAAGTATCATGCCAAACTATTATATATATTACATGTTTTTCTTTTAATTATTACATGTTAATCCAAAAAATTTTAAATGTTTAAAGAGATGGAAATGTTAACTGCTTTCTTGACCATTACATATTTCATTCATGTACTGAATTATGTTTATTCCACGAGTTTGAACAATTAGAAGAACACTTAAAAACAAATGTACAATTCTTAAAAGTTAATTATCATTTTTTTTTTTTTTGTATATTTTAGGGAAGAGTCTACAGGGTGTTCAGAGTCTCACTATGTAGATCAGACTAGCAGTGATTCTCCTGTTTCCAGCCTCCCAAGTGCTGGGATTACAGGCGCGTGCCACCGCACCAAGGCTCAATCAATGTCTCAGCGGGCCCTGGGGGGGGCTGGCAAGGCAAGCTGGGGATCGAACCCAGGCCAGTGCGTTCTGCCTAAGCAGGCACTTTAGTCTGCTGAGCCATCAGGCTGACCCTTAGCTTAATTATTCTTAAATGTATTTAAAAAAATCAACATAAAGTAGTTTAAGCATAAACTTACTGTGCTAATTCCTGTTTGAACCAAAGAAGAAACACTAGATACTTCCAAAGAATACAATATTTCCATGGTTGGTAATACATAAACCACAAGGTTTTTCATCTAAGAGAAAGAAAAAGGCAATTCACTTATAAACCTATACACATAACACAGCACTTCACAATCACAATTATGTATTCAAAGCATTCATATACAAAGCTAAAAGCAAAAAAAATCCCTTTTACATGCAAGCATTTTACTGTATTAAATATTACAAATAAAAATGTTTTATTCTACCTGCTACATGTATTGCATGGAAATTTGTATATACAAATCTATTCCACAATTTGTATTTAAAATGAAAGCAATTCCTCATTCCCAAACTTTATAAGAATAAACCTAGTAAACATTTTGTTTGGAACTTTTTTTTTTGCTCCTAAAATGCTGCTTAAAAATGTGCAGATAAGGGCCAGCAAGACAGTTTAGCAGACTAAGCACCTGCTTAGGCAAGCACAGGGGTCGGGGTTCCACCCCTGGCACCACGTGCCACGCTGGCCCCCCCTCCAGGCACACTGAGCAGGCAACTGAGTCTCGGTGTGGTGGTGCACACCTGTAACCCCAGCACTGGGGAGGCTGAAAACAGGAGGATTACTATGAGTTCAAGCTGTGAAGTGAGACCCTGCACAAAAATAAATAAATAAACAAATAATATGTAGCCAAGATTTATATTCTTCAAAACAGTAAAAGAATTCTGCAAGATCATTTCTAATTTGCCAACTGTGTGTGAATGCTAAGAACATACTGGGAGCACTACTTAGTATCTGCTTTTGTGTTCATAAATGCTATTTTCAATACATAATATGGATGGGAAGCAAAATTGTACAATACCTTCGTATTAGCTGTAGTTGTCAGAGCTACTAACTTGAGATTTGTAATTCCTTGCCTAAAAGAGAAAAGAAGCTGCAAGTAAACCAAACAAACCTTGCTAATCACTAGACCTAGGCCACACTGTTGCTACTTCTTTCACAAAAGTTAAAACAGACTTGAGAGGACACTGGTGCTGAGCATGGTAGTGCACACTTGCAATCCTAGCACTCAGGATGCTGAGGAAGAAGGATTGCCAAGAATTCAAAGCCAGCCTGGGATACACAGTGAGATCCTGTCTCAAAAAAAAGAAGACCAGGGGGCCGGGGAGATGGCTCAATGAAATAAGTGCTTGCCTGGCAAGCGGAAGGGTCTGAGTTCAATCCCCGGTTCCACCAAAAAAGAAGACCAGGAGTGGTGGTGTACACCACACCTGTAATCTCAGCTCTGGGGGGCTGAAAACAGGAGATCACTATAAGTCGGAGCTGCATAGTGAGACTTTGCACCAGAGAGGGAGAGGGAGAGGGGACAGGGGAGAAGGGAGAGGGAGAGGGGACAGGGGAGAGGGAGATGAACACTGGATTTTATTTCTCCAAGTATATGGTCCAGACTGATATTCTATTTCAAACAACTCTTGAAGGCTCATGTTGCCTTTTTGTTCCTAATGTTTCCATCAGTCCTTACTCTGTCATGACTATTTCAGTGTGGTTTATAACATAAAACATAATAAATGATCTGAACAAAACCAGACATAAAACATCTTATTGAAAGAAGGAAAACTGTCCTAGTTAGAGTTACAACACACCAGGTAACTGATGAAGGAGAATCTGCTTCGGTGGTAAGAAGAAATTCCTCTATGTGAAGAGAGGGACAGTTCCATATGGGAGTGAGAGTGTGAATATCCCACAGACTCAGCATGTTCTGCAAAGGAGACATTCTGCTTACACATCTTAATGGTCATAAATTTACATGGTATACTGAAATAAAGCCAGTACGTAAGACAGTAACCTATCCCAGCTAAAGAACTTATCCTTATAAGTTTGACAACAGCTAAACATAACATCCAAACCAGAGGTACACAGATCAGGATAGAGACCTGGGGTACATGAGATCCTGGGTTCTATTCCCAGCATCACAAATAAATACACAAAAAACATAATACCAAGTGAAAACATTGACAGAGTAATATCAGAAACGTACATCAGTATCAAGAACAAAAAGTAGATTGTCTATCAGCTGGAACTTCACTGCACCTACAAAAGAGAAAGAAAATGTTTGAGGATTTTATTTCCATGTTACAGATAGCCATACGAAAATTAAAGACATAATTATGGGACGACATTTACTTTTTTAACAATAATTAAAGAACCTTCTATTTAGCTAAAAAAATTATATACTCCTATCAAACTTTAATAAAAGAAGGGGCAGAAAAAACTCCACAAAAATACCTGACAATAACATGCAAGAACTGCCAGTGTTTGAGTGTTTAGTGACAACACTAGCTGGGCAAGACAGCACACACTGTTTATCCCAGCACACAGGAAGTTGAAGCAAGTACAGTTCCTTACACTCCAGGACATCTTGGTGAGGTCCAGTGAGCACAAGCTCAGCCTCAGCTACACAGCAAAGCCCTGTCTTACAAAACAAAAATAAGGGGCAAGCACACAGCTGAACAGCATAAGCGCCTACCTGGAAGCATAAGCCCCAAGTTCAATCACCAGTACCAAAACAAAAACAAAAAAGAAAGCAACTGAACAAGTAGCTCTCTCTGAAATGCACACTTTGTAATATAAACCTATGCACACATAGTAGTTATCTGCAAAAAGTTATTCGATTGTCCCTGTGCTTGAGAAAAGTTTTCCCAATTTCAATGTAAATTATCGACGACTTCAGCTCCTCCACACTGTGGGCATCTTGTTTTCTCCTCCTAGTTCTTCCACCCTAACCTGCATCACGAAGTGATGATTTTCCCTAGATCATCAATGTGACTACAAACTTCAGCTCTTCCAGGGATCTGGTCAGATATGGTGCGAAAGTTACCTTGCATATGGTGTAGGCCCCTGTGTACCATAGAGGTGAGAATCAGGGTGTGGCTTGGGGCCACTTCAGCCACCTCCACGGTTCTTAGTTTGGCAGTGAGGCCTCAGGTCATCACCTGCACTGGGCAAGCAGATGCCCCAGCTGCTACTGTGCAGGAGACTCCCACAACACCTAAATTACATGTTCCCATTTTCATTTATTCCTGTCTCTAACATTTTCAGAAGACAATAAAATACAAACTCTCCCAAAACAAAGTAAGAACTGCAACATGTCAAGAAGAGTCATGTCATAGATAATGAGCAAACTGATGATGATCAAACTAATCATCGATGACTTGGTAAAAACCTCATATACTAGCTCAAGTACATGAATATGAAAATTACAACTTTTTAATAATTACAGAAAATGGTTTAACTTATTTTACCTTTAATAATTTCTGCATCAATAAAGTTCTTAACTGTCATTTCTTTTTTAGAAGAATCTGGTTCCCATTTTGAGAAGACACAATTACCAGTTCCCTAATAAGCAAAAACAGTACAATAGTTGTAAATTTGGTTTTAAGATTTGGACATTTCTCAGAGTAAAACATCTGAAAATTCTGTATGTTATTCATTTCCAAATGTATGTACAGGAACTTGGGGTATAGCTCAGCAGTGTAGTACCTGCCAGGCAAGCCTGAGGTCCTGAGTTCAATTCTAGGCAACTCCCAATAAATCAGCAAGCAAGCAAATTAATTAATTAAAATAAAATATATTCACATATTCAAACCTAACTAGCTTTTATCTCCCAGTTCTTCTTAGTTTCAAGACAGAACAGGAAGAACTAAATGTTGATAGTCATTGTTATTACATGAATAACTTTTAATAACGAGTAGGCCTATTCAGGATCTTATCTTTAAAAGACAAGATGAAATTTAAGACCTCTCCCAGAATTTTACCCATTTTCTTGACTAATATCGTACCTGCAAGTAGGTTGGCTAGTCCAGTCTGAGAATTAAGTAGAATCACTTACAAGATAGGAATTAAAGACCTTTTATTGTTCAGAACTATTCTCTGAAATAGGTTTTCAACATGGCCCATTCCAAGAGTACAGGGATTTGTAAAATGGGAAAGGAAAAAAACAGACATATTCCCTTTCAGCAATCACATGAAGTTTAGCATTTCTTTTTCTTTCTTTCTTCTTGCAGGGAGGGGGAATGTTTTTGAGACAGCGTCTGGCTATGCAGTCCAGGCTGGCTTTGCGTTCACTCTGTAGTCACGATTCTCCAGCCTCAGCATCCCAAGTGCTGGATTTCAAGGGTGCATTACCACACATGGCTTCTTTTACCAAACATAATCAAAAACCAAAATAAAACAGTAGGCTCAAGGGGCCAGGGAGATGGCTCAGTAGAATAAGTATTTCCCTGGCAAGCACAAGGGCCTGAGTTCAACTCTTGGTTCTGCCAAAAAAAAAAAAAAAAAAAAAAAAAAGAAAGAAACAGTAGACACTAGAGAATTTCTGTGTTTGTCACCTAAAGTAAATGTACCTTCACATATCCATTCTATAGACACTATGATTTTAAAGTACTGATATGCAACAAGATAGCTGCAATTTTGTTGTTTTTTAAAATCTGTGACTTCAGGCTGGGAGTTCAGTTTAATGGAGGAGCATTCACCCAGACCCAGGGCTCAATTCCCAGCACTGTAACAAACAAACAAATAAATAAATCTGTGATTTTATCTAGTAACAAACTCCCAGGCACTACTGAAAATGTGGAATTGTTTAGTTTTGTTTTTATTGTTTTTGCCTATAATCAGAACAGAAAATAATGCTAAAATTTCAGGGAAAAGGTAATGAAAGGAAAGATGTAATATTCTTCCAAGATAGCAATGTTGCTGTTTTTTTAAAACTTAATTTTTTAACTTAATTTTATAATTTCTTTTTTGTTAGATGTTACAAATTAATTTGAAATTTAACTAAAAAAGGCCAACATGTTATCAAAGAAACACTTTGAGTAACAAACACAAATTTCACAGAAAGAATTACCCCAATTATCACAGGAGTTTCACTTGCTAAATCTCCAGCCACAAGACTGAGACAACCACGAGTATGATAATTTTCAGTAGAAATAAAACTGGAACTGATCTGTCCCTGTAACTGCAAAATGTAAAAGAATTAGAATATATTTTTATGCCCATAAAAAAATCAACTTAAATCAATTATCTATAAATATACATTTATTTATTTATTTATTTATTTTTTTGTCTTTTTTGAGACAGGGTCTCACTGTGCAGTTCAGGCTGGCCTTAAGCTCACTTTGTAGCTCAGGCTGGTCTCGAACTCACAACAATCCTCCTGCCTCAGCCTCCCTAGTGCTGGGATTACAGGCATGCGCCACCACGCCCGGCTCTATAAATATACTTTTAAGTAAGCTATTAAAATATTCTACCTTAGTAATTCCTAAAATACCACCTGTTAGGCCAACTACACATAGAAACATTCTACATTTAGATTTAAGTTGAAAGACAGTAATATAGTTTTCATACCTTTTTGGCTGTATCCAAATCTACATTTTCAATCGCTGCGTTAAAAAAGAAAGGTTAAAGCTATAATATCAACCTAAAAAATAATTCAAGTCATTTTTTTCGTTTCAAAGTGAAATTAATGCATTTTCACTCAAAGAACACAGGCCAGAAGAAATGTCAGCGCTGCCCGTCCCACCTCAGCACTGCCCAACGCCACACACCAGGAGGACACGCCCTAGGCAGGCACGCAGCACCACGTGCCTCTGCACCTCCCCAGCCATGTTTCTCCCTACCAAGGCATCCTCTTGCCTCACCTCTGCTACTCTTATTTGAGCCCTCAAATCTTACCTACACAGTTTCATCACTTCTCACTGTTTTGAAACAGCTCCTTTACTTCTCATCTAGTTGCTTCATAAAACCACAACTATGGATCTTAAATCTCCATAGAATCTAGCACAGACCTAGCACAGAAGTATTAAAACCTTTGTACCAGGGTAGTGGATCACACTGTAAAACCAGGACGTGGGAGGCTGAGGTCTGAGGACATGGTAAGTCCAAGACCAGCCTTAACTACATACATAGACCGTGTCTCAAAAATTCAAAACAAGAAAATAAAACAAAACATCTGTTAAACACATTTCCCAATTCAATTTTTCAATCTTCCTGGCTGCGACAGACAGACAGCCCATACCACTCGCTGAGCACCATCAGCACCTACATGGTCATTTCCATTTCCAGGTTCATTTGCACCACCAAAAAGCATTCATTCCTGTGCTAGCGTGTGGCTTTTCATCTCAACCAAGCTCCATACTCCTTGAAGCTATAAGCAAATGACATTTCTTGAAATTATACCGAAATTCTCAGAGGAAGTAAATATACTCTGAATACTTGAATATGTACCAAGCACCATAGTATACAATTACACTAAAATACTCTTAAGGAGAATATTTAAAAATTTACCCGAAAAACTAATAAATATTGCTACAAATCAATAAGGAAGTAATGTATTACCTTGTTGAATTTTTACAAGCTGAAGGTTTGTAATATAAAAAAATCCATTGTTTGTAAGAAGCAACATATAATAGGTACCTAGGAAAATAGTATTAAAATGAGTCTCTAAAATGCACATGTACACAAAATATAAACCAGTACCTTGAACTAGATTAAAAAGGTCAATGTCCTCATCTGAATACTAATCCCATGATATAGTAACAATATAGATAAAGCTTATTTACAAAAATTGTATCCATTTTTTAATAAAAACAACGGTAACTTCCTTTAAACTTTTTTTTTTTTTTTTTTTTGTCTTTTTGAGACAGGGTCTCACTGCAGTTCAGGCTGGCCTTAAGCTCACTTTGTAGCTCAGGCTGGTCTCGAACTCACCAACAATCCTCCTGCCTCAGCCTCCCGAGTGCTGGGATTACAGGCATGCGCCACCACGCCCAGCTCCCCTTTAAACTTTTATTTGAAAACCAAATGATTTCTCAGAAAAAAATTCAGATACCACAATAAATTACTGTCCAATTAATATGTACTGAAATCAAAATATGCCAGGTGTGCTAAACAAATCAACTCTTGGTAAAACCTGAGTTTTAGCATTAAAGACTTGGTTGTAAGTTCTGGATTTTTAAATTAATTAATGAATCAATCAATCTTCCAGATACTGGGGGTTGAATCCTGGGCCTTCCACATGCTAGGTAAGCACTACCACTGAGCCACTTCCCCAGGCAGAAAAACATTTTAAAAGAATGTTTCCTGCTAGAAGTGGTAGGGTATGCCACTAATCCCAACACTAAGGAGGCTGAGGCAGGAGGATTACTGAGTTCAAAGCCAACTTAGGCTACATAGTGCGTGCTTCGAATCCAGTCTAAAATATGTAGTAATAGTCTCAATAGAATGTATTCCCTCCTCTGAAAAGATCTAAAGTTTAAAAAAATTCTATAATATTTTCATCAACAGAAAAATTCTCTGTAGAGTTCAAAAAGAAATGTATACTCCTGATTAAACATAAACATGAGGTTTTGGTTAGGTACATATTGAAAGTCACAGAAAAAAATCAAGAATATTTACCTTCCTTCAAGCCATCTTTTTCAATAATAAGATTTCGGTAAGTAGGCTGATCTTCATCATTAGCTTTCTCAACAAATGCCTAATTGCACATTAGATTCAAATAATAAAGTTAGAAAAACACTGTTTACCAATAAAATTAGTTTTTTTAAAAACTCAGAACAATGTAACAAAGGATTACATTCTTTTTTGGTTTTTTTTACTAAGAATTCAGAAACTCACACTTGCCAGGCAGGCATTTATGCCACTGAGCTATCTCCCTGGCCCAGGATTATATTCTTTAAATGCTTACAATTATTATTTACTATTAGCAGTAACTCTGCCTGCATTCCAAAACCTTAGTTTTAAAATGGAAATTTATTTTGGACAAGCATACTAAATACCTTTAAATTGAGACCGGGTCTTGCTATGCAGTTCAGGCTGGCCTTCAGCTCACTTTGTAGCCCAGGCTGGTCCCAAACTCACAGTGATCTTCCTGCCTCCCACCTCCCACCTCCCAAGTGCGGGGATTACAGGCATGTGCCACCATATCCAAGGACCTTTAGTTTTTTTAAATGTCTTTTTTTTTGAGTGGGTACCAGGAATTGGACTCAGGGCCTCATGCCCACAGGTGGCTCCAGACCTTGATTTTTTTTTTTTTTTTTTTTTTTTTGTCTTTTTGAGACAGGGTCTCACTGTGCAGTTCAGGCTGGCCTCAAGCTCACTTTGTAGCTCAGGCTGGTCTCGAACTCACAACAATCCTCCTGCCTCAGCCTCCCTAGTGCTGGGATTACAGGCCTGCGCCACCACGCCCGGCGATTTTTTTAATTTTATATTTATTTCATGTTTCTGAGGTTGATCCTTACATTTAATGTTTGAAAAACATTATTCTTTCATTTCAAAACCAAGGTTAATAGTTTTCAAAGGCTTTAGTTATCTAAAAGCTTATCAGTATTTACTCAAAAATAGAAACAAGATCTTACATTGGTGAGAAATGTTTGCTTCGATGTTACATGAATAAGGTGCAAGTTGCCATTTCTCTCCCCAACTAAAAGAAACTTCCCTTCGTGACACAGGCCAACTACATCCACTTCAGTATCTGAAAATTTGAAATCAAAGTTACACACTTTAATTGTAAATGTTTATTTTCAATACAAAAACAAAAGAAATTGTTGCTAAAAAAAAAAAAAGTCTACTGCTTAGGTAATTTAGGAGTATTTCAAAAACTTTGAAAAGTGTAAAAATATTGCTGACATTGATTAGGTCAAGTAATATTTACTAAACACTTATTGCATGTTGAACATTGTTCTGGCACCTTTTTATATATTTGAGAATGACAAAAGATTCCCACTATCAGTGACCTTGAATTGTTATTTTTTTAAGATAGGGTCTTGCTGTGCAGATCAGGCTGGCCCTGAATTCACTATGTACCCCAGGCTGGCCTCGAACTCACAGCAATTCTCTCGCTTCAGCCTGCCAAGTGCTGGGCCACCACACCTGACTCAGCAATCTCAAATTCTGAAGCAGAAACAAATTATAAAATGGTTATCATAATAAATGATGAGATGTGAAAAGGTAGTCAGTATTCTAGAAAAAATAAGGGCAGGGTAAGAGGAGACCTTGAAGAACATGCATATTAAAGTGCTAATCAGAGCACTCAGGAAGACTTAGAGGGGCCGAGGAAGTAGCTGAAGGGATAAAGAGCAGCTCCAGACAGCGGGCACAGCCTGGGCAAGGTCACCAGGTGGGACAAGCCTGAGTGTGCACACAGCAGCAAGAAGACCACAGCAACTGGTGTGGATACAGAGGGAAAGAATGACAGATAAAAGCAAGAGCAGACAGCTGATCTATGAATTAAAATTGCTGAGTAGCAATCATCTTTACATAAATGAGTTAAAGCATATCACAACCCACTACTCACTGCACAAACCGTGAATCTTAATCACTGATTAGAATAGATACTTTAGTACCGTCTCCCACAAACATGGGGTTCTTGCCTCCAATGGAGTTGAGACCACATTCTCAAGTACAAGCCTTTCGGTTCCTTCTTGGCTAAGTTCTTATACAAATATGCAAAATACATCATTTCCACAAAATTTCTACTCAAAAAATAAACAAAAAAGTTCACAGTATTTTCACCTGTGAGAACCATCACTGATTTGTTCCTGACTTTTTTCGTTCATGTTTACACACCTCAAGCTTTGCCACTTGAATTCATAAATATTTCATATGACTTTTACAGCACCACGTATTCTGAAGGTATTCATGTTTCTGTTGATGATACTGAAATTAGGTATAAGATTCAGAAACTTGAGTATGGTAATGCACAACTGTAATTCCAGCACTCAGAGACTAAGGCAGGAGAAATGTCCCAAGTTCAAGGCCAGCCTGGGCTACATAGTGAGATCCTGTAACAAAAAAAACTCAGGAATCTGAACACAAATGGGCTCAAAAATCCAATATTCTGAACAGCAAAGCTGCCATGGCAAGTGCAGTCCCTTCTGCAATATGGGCCACCAAGACCGAAGAAAGAGCCACAGGCTCTCGTTATCCCCAAAAATGCAACAGAGGAGCAGAAGCTCAAGGTGGAGTGTCTCATGAAAAATAAGGACAAGCCGGGCGTGGTGGCGCAGGCCTGTAATCCCAGCACTTGGGAGGCTGAGGCAGGAGGATTGTTGTGACTTCGAGACCAGCCTGAGCTACAAAGTGAGCTTGAGGCCAGCCTGAACTGCATAGTGAGACCCTGTCTCAAAAAGGCAAAAAAATGCTTTTTTTTCATCTTCCGGTTCCAGGCGCTTTGCCGCCGCGGTTTACAGTGAAGTTATGGCCAAGTCCAAGAACCACACTACGCACAACCAGTCCCGAAAATGGCACCGAAATGGCATCAAGAAACCTCGGTCACAGAGATACGAATCTCTGAAGGGGGTAGATCCCAAGTTCCTTAGGAACATGCGTTTTGCCAAGAAGCACA
>PVKA01027328.1:0-14184 GCA_004027165.1 Ctenomys sociabilis
GGGGGCGGGCGGGATGGAGCAGGACGGCGGAGTCGGTCGCGCTGTCTCTGGCCGGTCTCAGGAGCTCCCCATAATTCTCATACATTAAAGATTTTGAGCTTTTAGTTTTGGTATCTTAGATTTTAAAAACTTCAAACGTTATAATCTACATATTTTATGCAAATATTTAAAGGACAATATGCCCAAGCTTCTTTCCTTTTGATAATTATTAATTTGACAAGAAGAAATACACTCTAAAACTATAAAAAATTATTCTGTAATAGTAGTGGGATACAGAACAATAATTTTGTACTGTGTATGGATAGCATCCTGTACTATGAATAACCACTATGAAAACAATAATATGCAATGTATTAATTGCTGAAACTGTCCTACTAATAGGTTTTGAAACTGTCCCATTACTATTTGTTTATCAATAAAATTAATAAAAAATAAATTTCTTATAGAATACAACTGTGAATCCAAAAAATATTATTCTGTCAGAATATCTATTTATTTCTTAATTTTTCTTTCTAATTAAGCAAGAAACATTCATGATTGTAAGGCAAATGGTATATGATTTATGACCCTGAATACATTTGCAGCATAAAGCTTGTACCCTACAATGGATAGACTCATATTTTAGCATTATATGGAAGCAATATCCAATTAGCAAGATGAGTCTACTCAGTCACAGATTTGCTCTTCAGTACCTGAGCTGCACCAGTGGATGGATTCCTTGAAGTACTTCTTCTTTAGAGAAACAAGTATTAGCCATCATCAGTACAGATTGCTGGAGGATATAGCAAGAGGAAGGGGCTCTATACTTCTGTTTGCAATCTTAAATCTAATGTGTTTTCTGTGGCCAACACCACAGATTAAATTACAAAAGAGAGCACAATATTTTGGCCCAGAGTTGTGGAGGTACAATCTTAGGAGCCACATCTAGTGGCCTTCTACTGGTCAAGGCCTGAGACATTGCAGGGCAATGCATGGAAAGGTATTTGCAGGTCTTCTGCTCACTCTTGTGATCACTGTAAAACCACGAGGATTAAAACCTGCGGCTCCTTTCTAATGAATTTTTCTAAGCTAATCACCTCACGGAGGTCTTGTCTCTAAATACTGTACTTTAATTCAGTTTCTATCCTCTTAATAACCCTCAACTGAAATTAAATTTCAACACATAAAGCCTTGGGTTACACATTCAAACTACATTCAAATAATAGCCTTAAATGTGGTCAGCCATGGTATGAGACTAATCTGATGGCTCCCTCTACACCATGAAGAACCAAACCTGAAGGCCTTGACAGCCCTCTCTTCCCCACAGAATTCTTTTATTCTTAAATCTTCAGTTCTGGATGGAGAAGTAAACTACAGAAGCAGCACTAGGAAACCAGGTGCAGGAAGGACACAAGATTGGAGATGAAATCATAATAAATGACATGGAGTTAAATTGGCAAAGAATAAGGAGCAAAGTGAATGTAGAGGTAGTCAAGGAGGTTGTGTAACAGAAATTAATAGAGACAGTTACAGCACCTAAGCCTTGCTCAGAGGACAAGTGGTGACCCAGGCTTTTGTGTACCATCAGAGTAACCAGGCCTGTTCCCCAAGGGAGCTACATCTGACTTGTGTCTTCTGTTCTCTATTCAGCAGATACTTTGAACCAAGGATTATACTAACTGCATCAAGTATTCTCATTGCACAAGACAGTAGATCAAGACATCTTGAAATGATGTCTATTCTTAGATTTTAAATTATTTTGCAACTATATTCATTTAAATGATACTAAAACATGAAGGAACTTCTTAGGTAATATTTAAAATGTAATTTCTCAGGCATTCATTTAAATGTGAGTGTTGTAGCCCAAAGTAAATGCACCCTAAAAGGTGCCATTTTGTTCCTTTCCTACCAAGTTTTGATGTTCTTGATTTTTATGACTCCTTATGTGAGTGATAGTTCTGACCTCTATGAAGCATAAAATTACATTGAGATATGGGCTTATATCATAATCACCAAGTGACTTGTTTAAATGAAGGCTACCAAATATGTTAGGAGAAAGAGTGAGTAGTAAAATTAAAGAAAATTTCATTGAAGGGAGAGGAATTAGTATGAACCTTAAATAATTGGCATCTGGAGAGAGATATAATGTTTCTAGAGAATGTCGGTTAGATGTTGCAGAGAGACTGTTAGAATATCACAGCCTGCAGAGAAAAGTCACAGAATTTCCAAATGAAAATATTTAATTGATATACACAGTGGGAGGGAATTTTCATACTGGTAGGAAAATTAAATTTAGCATTGTTGTTATTCATAGCTATTAAATGTTTCTTTGTTTTCTATGATCTCTCCTTTATTTGTCTTTTTTTCCCACACATATCCTTGGATAGTAACTTTGCCAAAAAGGTTACACAGCTCCCAAAATCTCTTGATACTTACAGTTCTCCTGAGTTTCAGTGTACACTGACCTTATTCACTCCATTTCATAAGCAGGAACTGTGGTTAATGTTTTGGGCACTGTCCTAGAGGCCAGGAGTTTAGGCCGTAAGCCTATGTCTCCAAATTCCATTTAGACTGTCTCTCCATAAAAGACCACTTATGCTTAACATAAGTACAAATTCCTTTGGCCTTTGATTCCACTTTTCTCCACTTAAAACTCAGAGTTGTAGATTTGGGGCCCTATTTAGCACTTTGTCCTTTTCTATTAATCTTGGTCTGCAAAGTAAGACCTACTATCTAACTCTAGAAACAAGACTTTCAGAATGAGCCTGTCTCCTCTCTATGAAGAGGACATCTCTGACTGACATGGACATAAAGATATCCATGTGACCTTCAGAGCTGCTGATTCTGAAGATGCAAGGGTCTTCATTAGGCCAATCCAATGGTCTAATCAGATTTCTACAGCTGGCAATTGGGATAGAGAATTATTACTGGTTTTCTAGTCAAGGAAGCAGAATACAAAATAAGTGACAAGATTTGCAAGACAAGATTTATACCTAATATCTCCTTCCCATTACTCTAGACTCACTCTATGCCAATACCAAGTCTCTCTCTCTACATTTCAGATAACTTCTTTTAAAAGTATTTCTCTGCTTAAAAAATAAATCTTTGCTTCTAAATATTAAATAACTCTGAATTTCTTTGTAGAAGTCCTTTTAAAGTTTCTCCCTGAGACTATTCTTATAAAATTAGTACATTATAATTCAGCTTCAAACTGTTCTTTAATATGTAGTTACAGTAAGTAAGGCAATCTCTTTCTTGACTGTTTAACATCAAATGCCACATGGCTTCAACGTCCTGTGGAATGTTCTGTGAATATCATAAGACATGCTAAGGATGAATTTTACTTTAGGAAATATTAAAGAATTACATAAGCCAATTCTTTATGCATTCTAAGAAATCCACGTAAATGATGAAACTTGTAGTTAAAAATGAGACATTATTTGGACATGTAAATTGTTGTTCATCATTTATGTGTTTCCGTTTCTGAGATTGCATCCCATCCTACGCACCACATCTGCAGTCTCACATGTTTACAACATACTAAATTCTGCAAAAGTCATACTGGTATGAGAGCACATATTGCATTGTGTTTTAATGTTTTAGCATATCTTTCTCTTGATATAGTAATGTCCTAGAATGGACAAAATGTGCCATAGTCTTCTTACACAATATTTGACCAAGTGTATAATAAATGTTTAGTCAATGTATAAAAACAATTGAGGATGAACAGATTCAAACAGACATGTGAAAAGTCTCCTAAATGAATGTGTAAAGTTGTGTATTTTTGGAGATTACCATGTTTTCAGCAATTTCCAAATTTTCTAAAAGAAGTCAGAGCACAGAAAGTTAAATATTAAGAAAAAATGCCTTGCAAAATTGACAGTTTTATCAATCATGGCCATAATAAAGAGAAAATAACTAATGTAAACAAAACTATGATCAATTTAGAAATTTGGAGTTTGCTATTTTTTTTGTTGGTTTTAATAATGTTTACCATATGTACAATCTGTGAGATGACCCACAAGTGTAAGTCTTTAAAGAAGAATGATTATTAAATAGAAATCTCATTTTTCTATGACATTTCATGTCTGACACCTTAAAAATGTGATGAACCCCCTCAATAGGCCCCTTCCATGTGGCAACATATGAAATTGTTTCAGCTCACTTAAAACTGAGACTTAATCCAAGTATGAGCACTGAAAAGTTGACCCAATATGAGAAATAATTTAAAAATCCATCTTTGATTCTAGTCATTCTCTGCCTTGGGAGAACACTGTGTAAATATCTCTCCTGCATGACATAAAGGCTCCCAGTACTTCAGTACCCCCTTACTTCAGTCACCAGCAGATTGACTCAAAAATAACAATTGAACATAATAATAATAAATGAGAAGTTTTATTTTAATTTATTTGCCTGATTAGAGAGCACTAACAGTTCACCCAAGATTTTTAAAATATTCTTTTAGCACACAGAGAAGGTTCAGAGATGAAGACAAGCAAAATGCCTGGCACCCCACCAGCCTTCATAACCTGCGTTGTTTTTAACTCAAGCGTTCCTATCCTGGACACTGCACCTCTCCTAAAACCACAGGCTACTTTATTTCCAAGTAATGAGCAATGTGGATAGTTCCTTTAATTCCCAAAACATCCGCATTTCCACCCACAAGGCATGTTTTCATTGGTTATGGGATGAGCTCATTCTTACAGGTATGAGAATTAGTGAACAAGCGTTAAGGTTCTAACCTTCGGGTACATCTATTGTCCCTGGAACTCCTGGGCCCAGAATAATTTCCATTTCAGTTTCTTAAGCAGAAGTTCAATGAAAAGAGAACTCTCATGAAATAAAGCCTAAGGGCCTAAACAAGTTGGCCCAAGGTAAGCTTTCCAATCTTATTTGCCAAATTGGCCCTTTCTCATATTCACTGGCCAACCCTCACAGGATTTAATATTCCTGAAATAATCAATTATCTCACTTATTCTCATGTTTCTCCTTCAAAACTGGTGATCCTCCTTTCTTCCTTAAAAATACAAACACTGTTCAAGACGCTAGAACATTTTTATAAGCTTTTATCTTATTTCCCAAACCCTATAGAAAATGTCCCTTCTCTTCCATACTAAAACACTTTAAAAATTTCGTTTTATTTTGAAGAGTGGAACCAAAAGTAAAAACAGATAGCAAAAGCAAAGATAGAAACAAAGTCATTATTCATATGATATAGATTCTTCAAAACAAGAGTAGCTAATTAACAATGGTTGTTCTATTATCTATTTTATTGTCAAATTTGTTGCTCAGATTAACAGACACAGTTATGCAAGATTTGACGAATAATTGAATATTACCATTTGCTTTCAAGAAATCTGAACTTTTTCTTGTTTTTGTATTTGTTTAACTTTTAAAAAATATTTTAACGGGAATATGATTGATAAGACATTAAAATGATACACATTTAAAAGAGAAAAATTAGAGGTATTGAAGTGTGATATTTCTATTACACATTGCTGTCCTCAGTGTTGCTTCTTAGATCACAAATATGTAATCATGGTTATCGTGCATGACCCCTGCAGACCTATGGAGCCCCAACCCCCAAGCCGGCCGAGTGAGCGAGTACTATTGCAACTCTCTCAGGACCCCAGATCCAGCCCTGCTGGAACTTGGAAGAGTGTGTGGGAGAGCTTCTGGCTTCTCTGCACCCACAGGACCTCTTCAGACCAAAACTCAGGCACCCGCGAGTGTGAGACCCGTGCCCTTGGGACCCTTGCAAACTTCCAGAACCCCTCCCCCAAGCCAGCCAAGAGAATGAAAACTTCTGTGACTCACAAGGAACCCTCACATCCAGCCGAATCCCAGACTCTGCTAGGGTGTGGCAGAGCTCCTGTGCTCCCCAGCTCAACTTGGGCCAAGGACACAACAGATGGGCTACACAAGTTCACTTTTGTGCCAGAGGGGCAAAACAGGTTCACTTCCAAAGGATGCAGCAGGAAGGAGCTGGACACAACAGCTAGACCAAGACCAGGCATAATTGAATAAACCCAAAATTAATAGATCTATACCTGAATCTCAGTAGGTGTTAAGGTTATAACTGCACCAAAGTTCTACACCAAAGGTCAGAAGTCAGTGCTATATGACATGACAGACAAGGAGCAAAATGCAATCTCAGGCCTCGAACCCACACATAACAAGTACAGATGACGCAAGCTCTGCTGAAATGAATGAATTAACATTGTTGGAAATAAAGAAACAACAACAGAGAGATATAGAGGAACTCAGAGAAGAATTAGTTCCTGAAATAAAAAAAAATAAATCTCTGAATGCATGGCATCTGAAGTAAATAATCTATTACAGAAACTTTGGTGGAAACCCAATGCTCACTCAGAACAAGTGCAGAGAACAGTAGCTTAGCTGAAATGTATGAATTAACAGCGTCGCAAGCAAAGAAACAACAACAAAAAGGAACAGAGGAACTCAGAGAAGAATCAATTTCTGAAATTAAAAAACGAAATCTATGAATTCATAACATCTGAAGTAGAGAATCAAATATGGAAACATATGGAGAAAACCCAATCTGAAAAAAAATTCAGTAAAAGAATTAATTACTGCCTCTAAAGAAGATATTGATAAAAAAAGAGGAGATTAAATATGATGGATTCCTTGAATGAGCAATACAGGAATGAAATAGATCTCATGAAGCAGAGTCAAAGAGATATAGAGGAATTTAAAATCTCAATCAAAAGCTTGCAAAACCACTTGAGTGAAAGTGAAAATATAGTTCCAAATCTTGAAGATGTTTGTGCAGCTAGTGAAAAGGTGAGAAGGGATTTCTTAAAAATCACTAGGATGCAAGAAAAGAATAATTCATCAGCCTGCATACCCCAGGCAAAAGAACTCCGGATCTCTCACCCCCAAGCCCACCTAGCAAGTGAGAACTTCTGAGACTCTTTTGGCCCCAATCCACCCCAGCCCGGACAGGTGGGAGCCTAGAATGTGTGGGAGAACTTCTGGCTTCCCCATGCCCTACCAGTGAGAGACCTCTGGAGCCCTCACCCCAAGCCCTCCAAGTGAGTGAGAACTTCTGAGACTCTCTCAGCCCAATCTACCCCAGCCCAGCCCAGTGAGTTTGTGGGAGAAGTTCCTACTTTCCCATGCACCACCTGCAAAAGCCTTCCAGAGCAAAACCCAGGCATCTGCAACCCTCATAGCCCCCATCCCTAAGGCCACTGAGCAAGTGAGAAAGTTTGTGATTTTCTAGATATCCGATCTAGCCTAGCATTACCCAATGAGTGTGTGGGAGAGCTTCTGCACTCCCCAGTGCTCCCTGGGCCAGGGGCACAAAAGAGGGGTACCACAAGCTCACTATTGTACCAGAGGGCCACAACAGGTTCGCTTCCAAGAGTTGCAACAAAAAGAAGCTGAACACAACAGCTAACCCAGGCCAGGCATAACTGGATAAACTCAAAATTAATAGATCTAAACCCAAATATCATTAGGTGCTAAGATTATAACTGCACCAAAGTTTTACAGCAAAGGTTAGAGGTCAGTACTATAAAAAATGACAAAGACAAGGAGTGAAATACAATCTCAGGGCTCAAGCCCACCCATGACAAGTGCAGAGGACATGAACTCAACTGAAATGAATGAATTAATAGTATTGGAAGCAAAGAAACAACAACAGAAAGGTATAGAGGAACTCAGAGAAGAATTAATGCCTGAAATAAAAAAAAAGAATTTCTGAATATATAGCATCTGAAATAAAGAGTCTAATGCAGAAACATAGGAGGGAAACCCAATGCCCACCCAGAATAAGTGCAGAGGACACTTGCTCAGCTTAAATGTATGAATTAACAGCATCTCAAAAAGAAACAAAAGCAGAAAGGTAAAGAGGAACTCAGAACAAAAATAATTTCAGATATAAAAAAAGAAATCTGTGAAATGATAGCATCTGAAGCAAAGAGTCAATTGCAGACATATATAGAGGAAACCAAATTTAGAAAAAAGAACTCTGCATTAAAAAATTAATAGAAACCTCTAAAGAAGACATTGATAAAAAAAGAGGAGATTAGAAATATGATGGATTCATTAAACGAGCAATAAAGGCAAGAAATAGATCTCATGAAGCAAAGTCAAAGAGATATGGAGGAACTTAAAATCTCAATCGCAAGTCTACAAAACCATTTGAGTAAAGCAAAAACAGAGTATCAGATCTTGGAGACAATGGCACAGCTAGTGAAAAGGTGAGAAAGGATCTCTTAAAAGCAATGAGGATGCAGGAAAAAATAATCCATCTCCTGCAAGATAATGCCAAGATGAACAATGTGAGCTTAATTGGCATCAATGAGAATGTAGGAGTCAATACAATGATATAAAAAGAATATGAGCAGAAGTTATCGCAGAGAACTTCCCAAATATGAGTAAATAATGATACTGAGGTAAACAAAGCATACAGAATGCCAAAAAACTATAACTGAATTAAAAACACACTGAGAAATATAGTAGTTAAGATCTTAGAAATCCAAAACAAGAATAATATAATGAAAGCTGCTACAAAAAAGAAGCAGATCACATTCAAAGGAAAACCCACCAGAATTACAGCCAACTTCTCTTCACAAACCATGAAGGCAACAAGAGCATGGAGCAGAGAACTTCAGGTCCTCTGTGAAAACTATTTCCAGCCCAGACTACTATAACATACAAAACTCTCTTTCAAGATGGATGGAGAAGTGAAATACTTAATGGACAAAGAAAAATGAAAGAATTTTTTGATGACAAAGCCATTCATACACATACTACTGAAAGATGTTTTAGGGAGGGACCAATATGATCAGAACTACATGAATGAGAGCAGAAGGAACACACTAAATAAGGAAATCAATTAAACACAGGAAAAAAGGAGCAAACAACAGCATTATAACCATCAATGTAAATAGATTTAATTCAACAATTAAGAGAAATAGACTGGCACAGTGGATTCGGAAATAAAACCCAATAATATGCTGTATACAGAAAACACATTTAAAAAAAGACATTCATAGCCTGAACTTCAAAGGCTGTAAAAGAATAATACATGCCCCAGCACCTCAGAAAAAAAGCAGGGGTAGCAATTCTGTTTTCAGGCAGCCTCAATTTCAAACCAAAAATGATCAAACGAAATAAAGAAGTCCACTATATATTGGTTAGGAGAAGAATTCTACAGGAAAACAAAAAAGAAATGGAGAGATTCCTCAAAAGGTACAAATTACCAAAACTGAATCAAGAAGATGTAATTACTCTCAATAACCCAATAACAGTCAATGAAATGCAAAATGTAATGAAAGGCCTACCGACAAAGAAATATCCAAGTCCTGATAGATTCACAGCTGAAGTCTACAAGAAATTTGTAGAAGATATAATCCCTACACTCCACATACTCATCAGTGAGATTGAAAAAGAAGCAGTCCTCTGAAAATCATTCCTGGATGCGTGTTATACTGATTCCAAAACCAGGGAAAGATATAACTAAAAAAGAGTACTACAGGCCAATCACCCTCACAAGCATAGATGCAGAAATGCTCAATAAAATCCTAGCAAATAAATACAGCAAATCATCAAGAAGATCATACACCATGACCAGGTAGGATTCATCCCAGGGATGCAAGGGTGCTTCAATATTTGAAAATCTATAAATGTAATACACTGTATTAATAGACCAAAATCTAAATATCACATGATCATCTCAATCGATGAAGAAAGAGCTTTTGACTTTCCTGTTCAAAGTCATCCCTGTTCAAAGTCCTGCAGAAAATTGGAATATAAAGCCTCTACTTCAGTTTGATGAAACTATCTATGGCAACCCAATGGCAAATATAATTCTAAATGGGAAAAACTGAAATATTTTACTCTCAGATCTGGTACAAGACAAGAATGTTCTCTATCATCCCTAATATTCAATATAGATTTGAAATTATTAGCTACATCCATTATAAAAGAAGGAGAAATAAAATGAATAAGAATAGGTAAGGAAAAATTTAAATTATCACTATTTGCAGATCACATGATACTTTACTTGGAAGAACAAAAAAACTCCAAGAAGCTACCATCATTTACACACAAATTCAGTAGCATAGCAGGATACAACCTCAATACTAAAAAAGTCAATAGCATTCCTCTACACAGATAACAAACACACTGAGAAGGAAATTATAGAAACAATATATTTTACAGTAGCACTATGGAAAATGAAATACCTTGAAATTCGCTTAACTAAAGAAGTTAAAGAACTTTTCATGGAAAATTACAGTGCTCCTCTAAGAAAAGAGATCATAGAAGATTTCAGAAAATAGAAATACATTATTTGCTCCTGGATAGGAAGAACCAGCGTCGTGAAGATGCCCTTACTCCCAAGATTGTTGTACAGATTCAATGTAATTCCTATCCAGGATTACATTGAAACTGCTACCAACATACCTCCCAAACCTAGAGAAACGTTCCTAAATTTTACTTGAAGCCAGAAAAGACCTAGAATAGCAAAGGCAATCCTGCCCAACAAAGGCAAGGCAAGAGGGATTACACTTCCTGAACTGAAAATATGCTACAAAGTTACTGTGATAAAATCAACATGATATTGGCAATGAAATAGACCTGAGGATCAATGGAATAGATTAGAAGATGCAGAGGCCTCTAGGAACACATTCAGCTACCTAATCTTTGACGATTGGCCAAACATACTTACTGGAAGAAAGATAGCCTCTTTAACAAATGGTGCTGGAAAAACTGGCTTTCTACATGCTGAAAACTAAAACTTCACCCAGGTCTATCATCATGCACTAAGCTAAAGGCAAAGTGGATTAATGAACATGAGTTCATGAACAAACATGTATTCACACAAGAAACACTTGAAAGAATTAACTGGGACCCACCTTTATTGAGAAGTTTTTGCATGTCAAAAGAAATTACCAACAAAGTGAAAAGACAACCCACAAATATGGAAAAAAAAACTTGACAAATAAGTACTCAGACAAAGGTCTGCTATCGAGAATTTATAAAAACTAAAATACACTAGGACCGTTAAATTTAAACACCAAATCCAGAAATGGGCATCCAAGATGAATACACACTTCTCACACTAATGCAGCGAATAAAAATATGAAAAAATACTCTGCATCACTAGCCATCCATGAAATGTAAATGAAAACAACACTGGGATACCATCTCACCCCAGAAGTAATGGCTATCATAAACAAATTAACCAACAACACTTATTGGAGAGGCTGTGGGAAAAAGGAACCCTTCTTCACTTCTGGTGGGAATGTAGACTGCTGCAACCATTATGGAAATCAGTGGGGAGGCTCCTCACAAAACTAGGACTGGAAATCCCATTTAATCTAGCTATCCCCTTACTGATAATTATCCCAGAGGAACTGGAAATATCGTATCATAGTGATATTTGTGTTCCTATGTTTATAGCAGCACAATTTGTGATAATCAAATCTTGGTAACAACCAACATTCCCGTCACAAGAGGAATGGTTGGAAAAGATGTGGTATTTTTATACAATGGAGAAATACTCAGCTATAAAGAATGATAAATTTGAAGTATTCATATTTAAGTGCATGCCACTCAAAGATATACTCTTAAGTGAAATAAACCTGACCCACCTGTTCAAATACCATATAGTTTCCCTAGTATAAAAAATCAAAGAAGAAATACAAATAGAAAAGTATATCACAACTAGAAGAAAAGTGAGAACTTGAGGATTGGACATTGAGGAGAGGGTAAGGACAAATGCTGAGATAGGACAGGAACAAAGGCACACATTTGTACACACAATATGGGCAAGGCAATAATCCTGAGAAACATTAGCAGGTTTTTGAGAGTAGCAGCTAACTGGTAGGATTCTCTAACTTACTATCTATATATATGCTGATACATGTGAACCAAGCAACTGCACTGAAGATATCATTATGTAATAGAAGGGTCATGCTTAGGGTGCCTGCCATTTTGGTCTGATAAATACACGCTTCTTGTCATGACATACCAATTATAACGATACAGTCTCAAAAGTAGAAATGTTTTGTTTTTTAAAATTGGTAATAAATGAAAAAATAAAAGACACAAGAAAAAAAAATGTTACAGGACTGTCCTGCTACAATGTTGTATATGGCTAGATTTCTGTATCTCTGTGTAAAACTATGTGTTTAATCCATTTATTTATTTATTTATTTATTTATTTATTTATTTATTTATTTATTTATTTATGCAACCAGGGATTAAACACAGGACCTTGCTCTTGCCAGGGAATCACTTATTCCACTGAGCCGTATCTCCTGCCCCTTTATTCCTATTTAAGAAAATTTTTTTCCTGAGATTCTATAAGGACTTAAAGTTCAATATATCAATACTTGATGGAAAATACCTGTTCCTCATAATGCCTAAGATATTTGATATTTAGACAAATAGTTATGGCAAACCGAAATGCATTTGTTGCAGGGTAATAATCAGCTTGTTTGACTTTTTGAGAGTTAACAACCTGCATTTGCAGATCAAAAATTGGAGAAAAGGAAGGGCTGCAAGGTCAGCCAACATTTTGACCCTAGCCTTTCAAGGTCAATGAAGACTCAAGACATAGGAGAACCTGTCCTGTAATATCATGTAACCCAGTTGTGCCCTAAATTTTCTGATCAATGAGATTATGGAGCCACAGAGCAGTGCGATCAATGATGTATAGTGCACCTAAGGAGAGTTATAAGGAAAGAAAACTTTCTCCCAGGCATTTACAGAGAGCAAGTAGGTCAAGCAACGGCTGTGACTCATCCACAATGCTGACACAGACAAAGGATCTACAAACTGGGGTACAGAGTTACAGGATAAATCCTAAGGGGACTTGACCAAACTTATCAGACACAAAAGTTACATTTCTTGTCATATAGGTGTTGCTTTATCTTGTTCTTAGTCATGCAGTAGAAAAATGTAAAAATGAGGTATATAAAGTAAAGCAATATTAGCATGCTGAACTGTAAAAGGCTCTAGTCAATAGCTTCTGTGGATAACCCATTATTATTACGGACTGCTGGATTGTGTTGAAGTGTTTTGCTGAATTCAAGTACCTATAATATTTAAATACCAATAGAATGCACATCTCTGACAGGTCTAAATGAAAAAAGAAGATACAAAGGAAGGACCATTTTGTATTTGGATATGCAGAATAGTTAGAGTAGATATGCAGTTACTTTTTCTTAATTCTAAGAGAAGAAAGATTGGTAGTAATAGTGTTTGGATAGGATAATCTGTATACTTCTTGTACTATGGATAATCACTAGGAAGATAATGTATTAATTATTGAAATTGTCCTATTAAAATATCATGTATAGGTTAAAAAATAAAAAATATATAGTCATGTTGAAAATGCTATACATTAACTGCTATTTTAAAAAACTGATGGAAGTTATTAATACAGTCATTGCAGTAATCATGTAAGTATACTTATGTATTAATCTTCCTTTTTTCCTATCTTTTCTAATATCTGTTATCTTCACTGGGTAATACTTAAGTTCAGTTTCTCTCTATTTTGCTATATTTATTATTCTTTTCAGATTTATTTCTTCTTTCATGTTCTTACACCAGGTAGACAAAACAAAATTTACACATGTGGTCTAGTTTATTTCACTTGTGAGTATAGCCATCCACTTGCCTGTGAAGTCTTTGAGTATATCTTTCTTTAGAGCTGAAGTAATATTCCATTATATAATAATACTACATGTTTTCATCCATTCCTTACGTGATGGAAATTTTGGTTGTATCGAAGACCTGGCCACGAAAAACTCATCCTACTATAAACATGCATGCACATATAATCTGTGATATGATATTTTCAGTTCTTTTGGGAAGATACTCAGAAGAAAGTAGCTGGTTTAATGAAATTTTGCAGTTCTACAATTTTGAGGAGTCTCTACACTGATTTCCACAGTGTTTGTACCAGTCTACATTCCCATCAGCAGTGGAAAAAGGTTCCGTTTTTGGTCACAGTATCTTTAGCACTTATTGTTAGTTGATTTCTTTATGATAGCCATTCTTTCTGGGGCAAAATGGTATCTCAATGTTATTTAATTTCCACTTCTCAAATGGCCAGTGTTATAGAACTTTTTTCATGCATTTACTTGCCACTTGTACGTCTTCTGAGAAGTGTTTATTTACCTCATATGCCCACTTTTTGGTTTGGTCTTCAAATTTTGTGAG
>PVKA01027328.1:14284-30761 GCA_004027165.1 Ctenomys sociabilis
TTTTTTTTTTTTTTTTTTTTTTTTTTTTTTTTTTTTTTTTTTTTTTTTTTTTTTTTTTTTTTTTTTTTTTTTTTTTTTTTTTTTTTTTTTTTTTTTTTTTTTTTTTTTTTTTTTTTTTTTTTTTTTTTTTTTTTTTTTTTTTTTTTTTTTTTTTTTTTTTTTTTTTTTTTTTTTTTTTTTTTTTTTTTTTTTTTTAGTTCTTTGTAGATTCTAGATTTTAGATAGAAGATCTTTGTCTGAGTGATTATTTGTTAAGACTTTTTCCTAATACTGGGGTATATTTTTCACTCTGTTGGTGATTTTCTTTGACATGCAGCAACTTTTCACTAAGGTGAGATTCCAGTTGTTTATTCTTTGCAGTATTTCACTTGGAGTTTGTTTTTCCTTCATAAACTCTTACATCTTCAAGACTTCCTGCTTCCTCTTCCAGGAGGTTTAGTGTTTTAATGTGTAACTCTTTAGTCCATTTCTGACTTTAATTTCGTGCATGGGGATAGACCAGTCTAGTTTATTTTTTGGCATGAGGAGAGCCAGCTTTTCCAGCACCATTTGTTAAAGAGGCTCTCTTTCTTCGAGTAAACATGCTTACCTCCATTGTCACAGATAAGATGGCTGAGTGTGTTTGTAATTATATCCACATCTTCTAATCTGTTACTTTGACCCTAAGGACTTTTTTTTTTCTAGTACCATGCTTATGTTTTCACGTAATACCTTTGTAGTATAATTTCAAGTCAATGACTGAAATTATCTTTGTCATTCTAGATCTTTTTGGGGTCCAAATGTATTTTAAGAATGTTTTCTATAGCTCTGTGAGGTACATTGAGGGTATTTTGGTAAGGGCTGCACTAAATCTGTGTAACAATTTTTGCATTATGGCCATCTCCACAATGTTGGTTTTTGCAGTCCTGCAGGAAAGGAATATCTTTCCATTTTATGAAATCCTCTTTAATCAATTTTTTCATAGTATTGTAATTTTCATTTTATATATCTTTTACTTTCTTTGTTAGACCAATTCTCAGTATTTCATTTCTGAATGCTACTGTGAAGGGTATTGTTTCTCTAATTTCTATCTCAGTGAGTTTGTTATCTGTATAGAGAAATGTAATTGATTCTTGGGTGTTAATTTTATGTTCTGTGCTACTGAATTTTTTTGTTAATTCTAGGAGCTTCTTGGTGGAGTTTTTTGAGTCTTCCAAGTAGAGTACCATGTCATCAGCAAATGATGATAGTTCAACTTCTTCTTTAACTATTCTTTTCCTTTTATTTTTCTCTCTTGTCTAATGACCTGAAGATAATGATTCAAGAACTGTACTGAACAGGAGAGGAACTAGAGAATATCTTTGTCTTATACCTGATTTGAGAATAAACACTTTCACTTTTTTCCCCATCTAGAATTATGATCACTGTTGGTTTGTCATAAATGTATTTTATCAGATTGAAGTATAGACCATTTATTCTAAATTTCTGTATGCCTTTGATCATTAATGAGTGTTGAACTTTCTCAAAAGCCTTTTGACATCAATTGAGATGGTCATGTGGTGTTGTTTCTGTCTCTGTTAATATAACGTATTACATTTATAGATTTGCATATGTTGAACCATCCTTGCATCCTTGGATTGTAGGTATTGTCCAATTTCTTGTTTAATTTCATCTGTAACCCATTGGTTGATACAGGAGAGAGTTGTTTATTTTCCATATGGGTACGGTGTTTTTGTGGTTTCTTTTGTCATTAATTTTCAGGTTCATTTTACTGTGTTCAGATAATATGCATGGGATGATATTTGTTTTCTTATGTATACTTAAGCATGACCTATGGACTAGTGTGTGGTCTATTTTAGAAAATGTCCCACATGCATCTAAACAGAATGTGTATTCAGATTTTGATTAATGGAACACACTGTATATGTTCACTAAATCCATTTGTTTAAAGGTTTGTTTCAGTTCTACTACCTCATTGCTAAGAGTTTTCTGTATCACCTGTCTTTTTGGATAAGGGGGTGTTAAGGCTCCCTGATAAGATTATTATATTGGTTGTTAGCTTCTCCATGTTCATTAAAATTATCTTAAATAGCTGGATGTACCCATGTTTGGTGCATACATATTTATGATGTTATCTCTTCCTCTTGGATTATTTTTCTAACCAGTATGTAGTGTTCTTCTTTTTTCTCATTTGATCATTCATGGTTTGAAGTTCAGATTGTGTGTGCACAGGCTATCTACCCCTGCTTTTTTCTGAGATCTTGGAGCATATAGTATTATTTTCCATTCTTTGGCTTTCAGCCTATGAATTTTTTATGGTACAAATGTGTTTCTTGTATACAGCATACTCTTGTATTTTGTTTCTTAATCTACTCTGTCAAACTATTTTATTTTAATCAGTGAATTGAGTCTGTCTACTTTGGTGGTTATAATTAATATGTATTGACTTAATTTTGTCAGGTTATTTTCTTGTTTATTTTGAACAGTAAATAAAAAGAGCAAAAAAAAAAACCAGAAATCAAACACATAAAGAATAACATATAATAGTACACATGTTACAGATTTTGAAAACAAGAATAGCTGATTATCAATGATTGATACATTATCTATTTTCATCATCAAATCTGATGCTCAGGTTAATAGATATAGTCATGCAACATGGCACATATGATTTAATATTACCACATGCTTTTATGAAAACTTAATTTTTGTTCTTTCATGTCTTATTAACTTTTTAAAAAATTTACTTTATGGAGAGTATGGTAATAATCAGTATGACATTAGAAATGGTACACATTTAGGTGACCAAGGTGACATGTATTTCAAGCATGGTTTTAGTATTACACATTGCTGTGTTCAATATAGTTGCTTAGTTCACAGATATCAACATAGAGAGTCAGGTGAGAATCTACCCATTTTCAAAAAAAGAAAAACTTATGAAAATTCTTGGGACAATTGCCTCAGCCTGTGTGTGCGTGTGTGTGTGTGTGCGCGTGTGTGTGTGTGTGTGTGTGTGTGTGTGTGTGTATGGTTCTGCCCTTACCTTATTTCCTATCTTTTCTCTCTGTTATTTAATCCTTAAATTCTGTTAGTTTCCATTTAACTGTGTCTATTACACCTTTCAGTTTTTATTTCTTCTTTTCAGGTCTTACACTAGGGAGACAATATTATATTTACACTTGTGGGCCTGGTTTATTTCACTCATGAATATAGCCTGAAGTTGCATCCACTTATCTATGAAAGCTTCAAACTTATTTTTCTTTATAGCTGAGTAATACTCCATTATACAAAAATAGCACATCTTTATCTATTCCTCAGGTTTTGGGCATTTTGGTTGTTTCTAAAATTTGGCTATCACAAAGAACCAAAATTGTGTAAATGGCCTTACTCCCAAAATTATTATACAGAATGAATGCAATCCCTATCAACATTTTAACAACATATTTCACAGATCAAGAGAAATAACTTCTACAATTTATTTGGAATCAGAAAAGACCTAAAATAGCAAAGACAGTCCTGGGCAACAAAGACAAGGCAAAAGGCATTACAATCCCTGAGTTGAAATTATACTACAAAGCTACTCTCCTGTATTTAATTTTTTGCCCTCTTTGGTGGGTTCTTTCTACTGTCATGGAGTTTTTGACATTTTGATCCTGTTTAGAATATCTTTAGTGCTATATGTGGGTTTGGTTTGGTTGTCATGAATTTCATTAGCTGTTCTTTGTCATAGAAGTATTTTACTTCTGCATTAATCTTGAAAGATTTTATGCAGGGTATATCAGGCTGAGTTGGAATTTTCTTTCTTATAGTACTTGGAATACTTCACTCCATGCTCTTTTTGACTTGATGGTTTGTGAGGAGAAATCTGCCACAATTTTGGGATATTTTCCTTTAAAACTGATCTGTTTCTTTTCTTCAGCAGCTTTTAGTATGTTGCTCTTGTGCTTAATTTCTGAGATCTTGGTTATTATAGGTCTGGTTGTAGTTTTATTGGGTCGATATTATTTGGAGTTTTATTTACTCAGTTAACTGAATATCAGATTATTGCCCCATATTTAAGAAGCTTTCTGCTATTGCCTCAGCCCATATTCTTTCTATGTCATTTGTTTTGGCTCCATCTTTCTCAGTGATGCCCATTATTCTTATATACTCATCTTCGCATCATCTAGCGGCTGCTCAATTATATTTTCCTGAATCCTAGTTGTGCTTAACAGATCTTTACCTTTTCACTAGCTGCAATGGTGTCTCTAAGGCCTGGAAGTCTATCTTCATGACATCTATTTCTTTCTTATATTGCTCATTCAAAGTTTTTTTTCATGTGTCTATTCTCCTCTATTTTTTGTCAATATCTTCTTTAGAAACACTTAGCAATTCTTTCATTACAGTTATAATTTCTGTGTTTTACCTGGCAGATTATTTCTGATCTGATTTCTTCTATATCCTTCTGCAGATGCAGTTGTTTCTTTACTTCAGCTGCTATTATTTCAGAGATTTCATGCGTGTAGCTTGCAATTTCTTCTATGCTGATGTTTCTGGGGTTTGTTCTGGGATGTGCCCTGGGCCTGAAAATGAATTTTTCTCCTTCTAACATCATATTCTGTTTCAGAAAGAACTCTTTATTTTCAAATCTGCAATACCATTTGTGAAAGTTTGGTAATAGGTAGCTGTATCACTTTAGTCAGAGCCTCTCTATGAAGAGTGTGTTCTTTAGGTATCTCTCCTGTGTCAGAGGTTGTTGCATTTTGTGTTTCCCTAAATTTTGCCTTCTACATTGGTTGATAGTGAGACATTGGTTTGAATTTGGCACTGTACTTTTATATAGGGCTTTGGTAAAGCTATTATCCAAGCACTTCACAATATTACTACCCAAACGTGAACAGGTGGGTAATGTAAAATATGGTTTCCTATTTACAACAGGACAATTAGGAATAGCTAATTACAGGTACTGAAATTTAGAATTTGGCAAAGTTTTGTACCTAATGGGTTTATATTCTAGACTATAACGGTAAATATAGTTGCATAACAAAATAGTTCTTAATTTGAGAATTTGTTTTTAAGTTAGTTTCCCTGAGTTGTGTCTGAGCACCTCCCCTTCATGTACCTGGAACCTTCGAGGCAGAATAGCTCACCCCAGGTTCCCACTGCCACCTCTGCACTATGAGGATGCTCCTATAGTTCTGGGCCTCTGTCTGGGTACCATGGGAGCTACCGGTACATCTCAGCTCATCAGGTCTAGATCTGTGGAATTTGAACTCAACTGGCTGGGCCTTGCTTGTATCTGGCTGCTGTGTAGCTCCTTCTTGATGTACCCTGTCAAAGTGGACCTGCTGAGCTGCAACTGAAGAATAGAATAAGGATTTTCAAAGTTGGCTGAAGCCATATATTATTAGAAGTTGAATTTAAAGGAAAAGCACAAGAAAATTGCGTGGAAGCACTTTTATTTCTGTATACCTGGATGATCTTTGTAGGCTTAATGTTACCAGGATAAAGCAAAGCTGGCACCATCTACTCTTTTGAAATATTTTAATTTAGTTATTAGACCAGTGAAAAAGTTGATAAAACAAGATATGATTGAAAAAAATGTGAAATTTGTCCATCATCAAATTATCAGATATAATCACTATTATATAACTTTGTCCTTTTAGCTTCAGAGCCAGGTGTTGAATGTTTTGAATCCAAAAATGAAAACAATAATATCAAAAATATTTGAAAATAAGTTTAACTAGAGGTTGATAGAGAATAGAACTTCATGCAATCTTAAAATAAAAATATTAAAAAATAACAAAAAATCAGACTATCAATGTTACTTCTAACTACTTTCCTATTGTTATTACATATAGTAGGAAGCATGATTATTCCAGGTGAATAGGTCAGAACTTTCCTTCACTTATATATAGTACTAGGCTGTAAGAATTTAATATGAAGATGTTACTGCAATAATTTGGGGTAGATATAGTTCTTATACTGAAGTATTTTAATAAGCTGTATAACTAAGTTAGAAATATTTTGTAGAAAACTGAACTGGCCATTACTAAAAGCATTGAATGTAAGTCTCTGAAATCATGCTCAAGTTTTATCCATGTATTAATGGATTGTTGAATTAGAATAAAGTGGAAGCATTCTTTTGGAACAAGCCTTTCCAACACAAGTCAGGAAATAGTTTCCAAACATGAAAACACAACAAATAACAAAGCTCAGTGACTGAATGAAGATCAGACAAAAGTGGTGGAGTAAAAAGCACAACCCATCCTTCTGTCATTTCTCAAGTAAAATACTGAAATTTTTGCTTGTACAATAGTAGGTAATAAATCCAGTGATGCTTAATTGAGCCCATCTTCAATCACACTTATAACTCTTAGCCTGTTCTCATTGTCCAAGATTGGTGAGATGATTTCTTAGCAAAGCAACAGTAACAATGGTATGACAGTAAAATCAATGTAGTTATGTTCATATGTATAGAAAAGATTTTGCATTGTGCACAAATACAAGAAAAAAAGATAGAGTTATCCCAATTTGTGTAACTAAACTAACTTGGTTTAATGTATTCACAAACAAGCTCACCTCTTGTCTTCTAGATATTTCTAATGGTCATTATATATTGTTTTCGCCAAGAAGGAGAGTAACCATAAATAGTAAAATAATTTTATTTTCAACTAACAGTGCATAACCTAAGATGAGGATTAAGATTCATTCCTAAATTACGAACTATCTCCATATTTCTAGCTGTTTATCTCTCCTAGTAATACCAATTTCTAACTTAAGTGTCAGTAGTGGATATTCATTCCCACTTGGAGATGCTGCCCAGAGACTGAACACTCTTGGCTCTTTCTAACCCTTTTCACTGCATACATATAGACACCAGGAAAGAACTGACTTGATTTCATAGAAATTGGAGATGTATACCTGCACAGAGTATTTAAAAGTAAAGTTAAAAAGTATCACATAAAGCAGTAACTTTATCATGGCATTACAAACAAGATTCTTAGTTATAAAAACTAGTGCTTTGCTAGGATACAATATAAAAACTTCTAAGTTAATATAAATGTTTATCATTTAAATGCCTGTATTTTAAACTTCAAAGTTAAATTAAATGAATGTCATTAAATAATGACATTCCTAGTAGAAACATGTTTATTGATGGTAATTAATCGAGTGAAATGATGAATCTGGCCAATTTAACAGACGCAAGTCTTTAGTACTAACATATATGCAACTATATGCAAACATATTACACTTAAGTAAATAAAATAATTTTATGTTCCATTTCAAATAAATTTTAGAGATTTTGCTTTTTATTCTCAGCAGTAAACAAAGGATAGAATATAGAAACAAATCCTATATCAATCCTGCATTTCAAATACTATAAATGGTCAATTAGCTAAGGAATCATACAATTGAAAATATTCAAAGATAGCTGACTATATTATATATATATATATATATATATATATATATATATATGTTTCATTCACAGTACCTGTTCAGTGCTGAAGATACTATGAATGTGAGTAAAAACTGGGTGAAGGATTTCAGCTTCTGGTAGAACTCCATTAGACAGAAACTAAAAGTTTAGAAAAAAGACTTCTAGACAAAAAATGAGCGTGATCCAAAGGGCAGAAATGTGCTATGCAATATAGACATGACGAGGATGAGTGATGCAGAGGATTTGGTTTAGAAAATAAGTTCAGATTCTCTGTGACACAATATGCAAATATGACAAGGTCACCTGTGGAGGCAATGATGGTGCACAGAAAACCAGGCTGTCAAACCATTTCTCTGTACTTGCAAAAGAGCAGGTCTGGCAGGGAGTTGTAAATGAGCTGAATTTACCTGAAGTGTGCTCAGCCCTCAGATTTGGAAATAATTCAAAGCATGCAATCAAAGCTTTCTGGTGCTGTCCCTTTTCTGTGAATGGTTTGCATCTTCTTCTCTGATCATACTTTCAGGGCCATCCCCTCAGGGTTCTTTTCCCTAGCTCTCCATTTTCTGAACGTCACTAGTTCTGTGGGGATTTATTTTCTTTTCTTCTTTCCTTATGGCAGAACCGGGGATTGAACTCAGGCCCTTGTGCTTGCCAGGGAAGCGTTTATTCCACTGAGCCATCTCCCTGGCCCCCTGAATGTCGCTAGTTCTGAAGCTTGTTTATAGGAGACTTGAGATGGAGGAGGGAGTAAGACATTGTCTGAAGAGGAAGGAAATATATATTGACATGGAATCCACTGAGCAGGTTATTTCTACGTGTATATTTGAGGACCTAAATGATTGCTATGTACAGGATTGAAATGGAAAAAATGTGCAAAAAATAATCAGAAATTTGCTACTGCATAAGAATGAACCAAGTGAAGAAAAGATTCAAAATGATTTTAAAGTTTTGAGTTTTTAAAATTACTATAATAATATTAAGATTCCATGTGCAAAACAGAATCAAAGTAATTTTCTTGAAAAACTGATTGGAGCTAGAGGACTAGAATACTGAAAGAAGATACTTTGAGAAATGGGGAAGGGTGAAGTCCTCTTGCTACAGAGTTAGAAAGGTGATGAAAAGAGTCTTTGAGAGGATTGGGCATAAAGAAGGAATAGCTGTAGTTTTACAAAGGGAATGAACTTATTCAAAAAGAAAACTACTGATTTGAGTAGGACAGGAGAGGGAGTGGGGGAAAGAGATTTATCTACGTATGTAAACAGGATGATTTGGACACCTACACTGTGTATTTCTGCTGGTCTATGGAAAGGAACAATTAATGTTTAATTTGTTCTGTCTCCTTTTTCCAATTGTTTTTACTGTTTTAATTTTCATATATTTCTTTCTTTTATTTTCTTTGTCTTCCAATTTTACATGGGTATATCTGGTAATATGAATAACTGATTGAAAGACAACACTACGTATTACTTTTTTATTAATTTTATTGAGAAACAAATAGCAATGAGACAGTTTCAAAACCAATTAATAGGATAGTTTCAATAATTAATACATTGTATATTGTTGTCTTTGTAGAGGTTATTCATAGTAAAAGATGCAGACATGATATCCTGTCCAAACACAATTCATACAAATCTTTCTTCTCATTGAATTAAGAGAAAGTAGCTGTATATTTTCCTAACAATTTTGTATATGACAAAGCTAAACAAAAAAGGAGAAATGTTATGTATCACAACAAGTGCTGTGAAGTACATATTACTTTGTTAATTAATTCTGTATCACTTGCAAATTTCTCCCTTAATTCTAATTTGTGCTCCCTTTTTTTTAATTTTTAAAAAAGAAACTCTGCCAACGAGATAACTCAGTGTACTAAGCACCTGCTTCGGTAAGCACAGGGATGGGAATTGGATCCCCAGCACCACAGGTCCACCAAGACCTGTACCCAGGTGCACTGAGCCAGCCATGGAGACGGGGTGTGGGGGTGCAGGCCTGTAATCCCAGGGCTGAGGAGCCTGAAAACAGAAAGATTGCTATGTGTCGGAGGTGTGCACTGAGACCCTATTCCAAATATAAATAAATAAATAATAAACTGATATTATCTATGTTTTGCTGTCCCTCAGAATTCACTGTGTTAAAATTTAATACTCAAAAGAGTAGTTTTAAACTGGAGATCTCCTGCGAGACACGTAGGCCACGAAGGCTCTGTCCTCACGACAAGGATTTGTAATGACATCTGTGATGTACTGCTTCACACACAGATTTACTGGTGCCTCGGCCTTCCACTTCAGAGCCTCTAGAACTGTAATAAATTCTGTGCGTCTTCCAATTACGTAAAGCATTTGGTGACAGCAGAGTAAGAGGGCAGGTTATCAGCAAAATGAACTAGTCACCTAGTTAATGCATATTGACCAATTGGAAACTATGGCAAACATGTGACTCATAGGGCTTCAACACAGGGAGATAAGCCTGACTCCTTTCTGTGGGTGATTAAACTCACCACAGTTTTGACAATGACACACCCTCTTGTCCCAAATTCAGTGATTTCTGTAGTTTTCATTCAAGACAGCATTTTTTCCCCACAGCTCAGAAAGTTCAATATCTGATTTTCATATTTTTTGAGGATTAAATTCATGTTTTAAAATAAACTGGTTTTCTTCCCTTATTATGAGGGCTTCTGGTTATGTCTAACAAGAATGCTTATGCAGGTAACATAATTATTGTTTTTTTAAGCCATTTCTTTCCATCTATGTACTTTTTCTATCTTCTGTTCTAAATATTAATATACTTTTCACATGCACAAAATACTTACACAGGCATAATAAACAAGAAGTTCCAAACTTGGAGCTTTTGGGGGATTTCAATTTGATTATTTTAAAAATAAAACTGCTGTCAGCTTTGTTTGTGGAGAGGGCTTAGCAGCTCTGTTTACTCTAAAAGTAATCACTTCTTGATTCAAACCGCTTCACCAGTAAATAGAATATCTTAGGACATTAATTATATGGGAGAGAAGTCAGCAAGAAGTAGCTGTTACAATTCATTACTGTATAAGAAATAGCAAGAGATGGGAGAAAATGTAAAGACGGAGATAATTGTTATTGCTTGGCTGTGAATAGGATGGGGATAGATGGATTGGAATTGGTTTATCTTTCTTCTTCATAATAAACCAAAACATAGGTTAGAGAATGAGGGTGAGAGAAGGAGCCAGCTTTCTACTTTTATAAAGCTCTAGAGTACAGCAGACAAATGAAATAGCGGGCAGTATCTTTTGATAAAAATGTATGAAATGTATGAATTAATGTTTTTATGTAAAATAATTTATTTTAGTTCATATCATAGGCAAAGCCCCATGTCCTGTTCTGCTTTGGTTCACTATTTACAAACTTCCATTTATCATAGGTCTTCTCAGAGAGGAATCCACTGCTGAGCACACCACATGGAAACTGCTTGGGGTGACGCAGAAGCTAAACACAGGCTTAGCTCCATTCTTGCCAGCCTCCTCCCTTCCTTCACTGTCTGCGCTACAACTTTCACAGTTGGATTGGGTGAAGTTAAAAAAATGGCCAAGTCTGTTGACTCAGACTTATTGTCATGGGCTGTATGCTACTTCTTATTTACAGGTCATAATATCTGAGTAAGCTTTCAATATAATGAGTGCATAATTTTTCAACGTTAATCCCAACTAGCACTACCTTCATATTGTTTCCGATTTATATAATATTACACCTAATTTTAGATATTGGGTATTAAGTTTACTGTAAGTGATATTTCAGAGAGAGAATTTAACCTTGGGTCCTTGTAACATTTTGCTTCACATTTCATGGCAACAAGAATGGGGTTGGAACCCAATTCAAAATAAGACATAATTTGCATATTTTTCCTTCTTAATTTAGGATGTTTTCTTTTTTCTCTCTTGATGTTTCTCTTCTAGAGAAACATCCAGAGAGTCATACTCATTGATGAAGAATTCCAGTGTCAGCAGTGAAGAGGCAGCCACAGAATGACGTGAAAGAACAAACATTAGCATGGATACCACATGGACAATTACAGCATAGTCAAAGTAGGGCTCCACACCTTTTGCAGGGAAGAAAAAGCAGACACAAGTGGTTCTGTAATGAGACAAAAGCCCTCTTATCAAAGAAGTGATATAGAGGAAACAAAATAGAAGAAATGAAATACACAGGCAGAAGATGGGACAGTGTTGCAATTAGAAATGAGATTTGGGGAGTGAAATCGCAAAAAGGAAAACTCAAATTTCAGTGGTTCTGAAAAAGAGCAGAAATTCTCAGTTTTTCTTTTTTTCTTTTTTTTTTTTTTTTCACCATATTTGTCAGCATGGACTTAAGTCTAGTCTATAGCAGAGGGCTTAGAAAAAAGGATTAGGGATTTAAAAGCAGACTGTTAGGCCCTGGTTGATGTGATTTAATTACTGTTTGTTTACATTCTTAGACAAAAAAACAAAAAGTAGACATGTGCATCTTAAGCCTACATCCTCGAATTCAAGGTTTCATACCTGGCTTTAAGTGGTAGGGTAGTTTGCTTTATTATAAGCCCAAGAACCTTCAGATGACTTTCTGCAGGCCTCCTTTGGCCTCCCTCAGGAGGATTACATTCTCACTAACCTCCCTTTCTATTCACTTTTCCTAGCTATGCCACAGTTCTCAAAGAGAAGTACACAGCTCAGGGTACACCAAATAACAACTCATTTGTTGCCATAACTGAAGAGCAAAAGCATTCCGTGTACATGCTGTGTACAGACTCCATATGCAGTGAGTGCCATAGCTATCCCTCTGTCAGTGGGTATCCATACAGCTGCACAGGCCAACCGTAGGGCCATGCCTTAAACTCAGGTCCTGGCTCATAGTGCAATAGCCTTCTCATCAACTATTGTACAATAATACTGGCATTGTAACTTCCTAATTCAGTTATGTGATTTCTTGTCCTGTCTAAACTAGTAACTCACCAGAATTTAGTACATCACTAGCTTGATCTTCAGTTTAGGCCAGCTCTTTCAGATGGGCGTAACAATTCATAACTTTCCAATGTCAAGGAGTTATCTGTAGGATCAATTTAGATAATTGCAATCACTTTTTGTAGAAAAGTATAGAAATATATTTATATTGAGAATTATCAATACATCATTTCATACTTTATTTAGTTTTAGGATATTGGGCTGGCCAGATAGCTCAGTGGACTAAAGCTCCTCCTTAGGCAGAGCACAGGGACAGAGTTCAATCCCAGCATGCTGTGTGGACCCTGGCCCCAGGGCACACTGAGGTATGATAGAGCCTGGGTGTGGTGGCACACGCCTATAATCCCAGAGCTTGGTAGGCTGAAAACAAGAGGATCACTGAGTCCAATCTGTGCAGTTAGACCCTTTAGGCCCTGTAGACCCTGTACTAAATACATAAAAAAAAGAAGTATATTCAGTTTTAGGATATTAATGCAAATGGTGCATTTTCTCAGCTTTATGTTGGTGCAACAGCACTAAAAATTCAGTAAAAATTGCATTTTTGCATTGTGAAACTTGGCCTTTGGAGCAGCTCATTCCCTGCAGAATGACACTCCTTCACCGCTGTGGGCACAGGCAGTTCACAGTCACAAAGGGAAGGACTTGGCCCTCTGCAGCCCACTGCTCAGTAGGGTAGATGCATTAAGTGTAATTTTTACTTGTGGCATTGTCAACATACAATAGATCTGTCAGGACAAAACCCTATCACCACTGAATGATGAAGCATAATTGCACAGTACTGCCAAGTAATGTAATGGAATGTAATTTTCAAATATTTGTGGTGGGGCAAATTTATCAAACTTAAAATGCATATACCCTTCACAGACATAGATTTCAGAAATATCCATATTTTTTTCCTGTAGAATGATATGGATTACAATTACAGAATTCTCATAATCATCACACATTTATTTAATTATTATTTGTTATTTATTTATTTATTTATTTATTTATTTGTTTGTTTGTTGGGTGGAACCAAGGATTGAACTTCCCTTGCACTTGCAAGGGAAGCACTTATTCTACTGAGCCATCTCCCCAGTCCTATTATTCATTTAATAATTAATTATTAATTGATTTAACAGTCACATAGTCACTGACATTTTTAAGTTTGAAACCTTCCTGAAATAGGTGCTATACTAGCTTATTATTTAAATGTATCTTGTCCGCACATTAAAGCAGCAAATTATCACAATAAAACCTGACAAATTTTAAAATATCAATACCACATATTTTCATTTTACTTATTAAGTGGCAATTTGGTGGCATTAGTTACATTCACTTTTTGTACATTCATTTCATGCAATTTTACAGCTTAAAAATTTTCAGAGCTACACACAAAAATGTCTTCCACAAGGAATATTCCCCCTTTCTCACATGTATTGGTAACCTTGCTCTGTTGTTCAGAACTCTGAATATGCATATCCTAAATATTCCATATAAATGAAGTCACAATGTCTATCTCTTTGTGTTTGAGAATATATTTAGCTTTTTGCGAAAATACTAAACTGTTTTGTACACCAACTTGATCATGTTATATTACTGCCAGAAATTCAAATTTCCTTAGTACTTGTCATTCTTAATTGTTTTAATTACAGCTATCCTAGTAAGTGGGAAGGGTAATATGTCACTTAGATTTGCATTTTCCTGATGGTTTATGATCTTTAGCATCTTCTTCTGTCCCTATCATCAATTTGCATATTATTCTCTGTGAAATATCTAATGAAGTCACTAGCCCACTTTATATTTATGCTGTTAGTTTTTTCATCATTGAATTATACTTTTATTTATAAACAACATTTTCACAAAGTTCGTGATGAATCTGAAAATTAACTCTACTGCTGTTGAGATCTCAGTAATACTGTTTTCTAGTCCATAAGTGTAGCATAACTTTCCATTTATTCATGCTTTCTTTAATACATACATTAATCTTTATATTTTTAAATGTACTAAGAAGTATTTTATTTTTAATGCTATCATAAATAAGATTGATTTCTTAGTGTATTGTCAGTTTCTTCATTGCAAGTATATAAATATAAATGATTTTATGTCTTTTTCTTCTAATATAGACATTGCTGAATTTGGTAACTTTCTTTGGGGCTTCTCAGAACCTTTGATGTATAAGATCATATCATCTGCAAATATACACACTTCTAGTGTTTTTTCTAACTTAGCTACATTTACTAATATCTTTTAGCTAATTTGTCTGGTTTACTTACACATCCAATACACTTTTGAAGTAGTCATTTAAATTAATCATTGTAACTATACTTATTCTCTTTTTATTAATGGAGGAAATATTTTAGTCAACACTGAGTATGTTGTCAGCTATATATTTCTATTGCTGTCTTTTATCATGTTAAAAATTATACTCCTATTCTTAGTGTTCTGAGTGTTTTTAATCATAAAACTGTGTTGGGTTTTGTCATATGCCTTTTCTTTGCCAATTAAGTAAATCTTGTATTTTACTTTTGTTTCATTAATATGACATATTACATTATTTTTCCCATATTTTGAACACACTTCAGTGCTATCAGTGCTCTTTCATTTTCCTGTTCAACTTCATTTTATCATCATTCTAAGCCTATCTTTTTATATTTTGTCTTGGTTTCATCAGTGGAGATCCTTCTGCAATGCCTGTCATAACAGACAATTCAAGTTCTGTTTTCACAGTGACCCCTAGGATGGTTATGATCATCAAACATTTTTGCCAACCTGAATGGATTGAAATATCCCTGACAGGACCATTTGACACCTACCTAGGTAAGTCTTGATGGCCATGGAAGCAAGACACTGAAGTCTGTGTCTAATGCCTCATCCTTTCATCTCTTACACTGTTCTCTTACCTTGCTTCCTGGCTAACTAAGAATGAAACAGTTTGCTCTGCCATGCCTATCCACAGAAATGTTTCCATCTAGAGCCAACCTGTTTCTGATTGGGTCCTTTGAAATTATGAGCCAAATATATCCCTCCTCATACTGATTTACCCGACACAATTATTACCAGATGCTATAAAACAGATTATTGTTTGCTTGTGTTCTCCATCCTACTCACTACTCAAGAGCACACTTCTACCTAATGTGATCATGTTTTGTGTGGATTTTTATACTGAGAGGTCTTAATGTAATTTTTCATGAGCCTCACAAAGAAATAGTGAAGACAAAAAAAAGCATTTACAGTGTCTTTAAGAATAAACTCAGTGGTATGTCTTGCGGATCTCACCCCCTGGGTTCACCACCAATTGAGGCTGGGTGTGGCTGTGCGCATCTGTAATCCCAGCTCTTGTGAGGCTGCAAATAGGAGAATCACTGTGAGTCTGATCTATGTAGTAAGGTTCTATACACCCTGTATACCCTGTCCTAAACTTAAAAAAAAAAAAAAACAAAACAAAACAATAATTTGAGATATCCTTGATTATAATAATCAAGTAGTTAAGATTATCTTAAACTATAAGAATTTACAACCTTTCTGGATTTATAGTACAGTTTTAAAATGATGTTTGGAAAGTACTCCTGATACCATCACTCTTAAGGTACATAAACAATTTCTGTAAGAATATTGCAAAAGAAGAAATTACATAATTAAAGCCTAAGTTAAGGTTGAAAATTCAGTAAAATATGAGGCTCTGTTGATAGTATTAAAGCAATACTATCCAACTACAGAGATCTACTTATCTGATAGTACATATGCAAAACTTGTCTCATCTGTCTTAAGCTTATTTTGATTTATAAACTCAAAATTCCTGAATATTTCCCAGTTTCTTTGTGACTCCTATTTTCTTTTTGAAGCAGATCATTTAATAATTTTTCACAATATGTTGCTTTTCTTATGTCTGTTTTAAAGGTACAAGTCATAGAAAACAACAGCAGCAGGTGACATGATGAGAAGAATCCAGAGAAGGTAGATAAACATACTATAGAACTGCTGGCCTAACCCAGGATGTAGCTCAGCAACATAGTGTGAGGTCCTGAATTTGATTGCAGGTAGGCAAAAATAGAAAGAGAGAGAGAGAAGAGAGAAAGAAAGAAAGAAAGAAAGAAAGAAAGAAAGAAAGAAAGAAAGAAAGAAAGAAA
>PVKA01027329.1:0-22413 GCA_004027165.1 Ctenomys sociabilis
CCCAGACCTGTAGCTCTGGGGTCTTCGGTGCTGGACTCAAGGACAGAAAGCTGATAGCCCGCGCTGTACTCATCAGTCTTGCCAGGAGAGTCCTTATGTTTTCCTCAGCTTTCAAATGCTGAATGGCTGTCTCCCTTGCAAGCTTATGTCTGGCACCCATCACCGCCTTCAGGACCTGCTTCTCGCCTGCTCCCGAGAGGACATCAGGTCAGAAGCCCAGCAGCTCCCGATGACCTCGCTCCTCCTCGCACATTTGCCTTATTTACGCCCGAAGCTCACCCTCCCGTCCAGGAGCCAATGCAGCCCATGGTGTCCCGAGAGACTCTGGTGTCCAGCACCCACTCTGACCCTCTGCCAGCCTCTGGATGCGGCCTCCACCCTCCCCAGCCCACCTGGAGCAGTGGAGCTTGTCTGAGTGCTCCGCAGATAACCCGGGCTCTGCGCGGAGGAATCCTCGCAGCAGGTGCAGCTGAGCCAGCGCCCACACCACCCTCAAGGAGCTGGCCTCCTGGCAACTGGCGCAAGGGTCCCTTGGGCGGAGTGTGGCACAGCTCGCCTCTGATGCCCGCTCCGACACTGCACAAGAGGCCTTAATCCTCCCGCCCCTCCTTCCTCCGTGTTTTCACCTCCACTGTCCTCAGAAGGGGACATAGCCATGGCATGTCAGATGCCACCCTTGTCATCTTGAAAGAGGAAAGCCATAGGAGAGAACTTGTTCTTCTTAACCCTTTGTACTTGTGAAACTGCCTGGCTGTGTGACTGCTTCATGGCTTTAGAGCTACTTTCTTGACCCCCGTAACCCTGAGCACGTAGCCAAGCACGCAGGATGCCTGATGGTACCGAGCTTCACAAATGGGAGGTCGCTAATCCAGCCTTGCCAAGCATGAGCTCACCATGCTAGCTGGCCAGAACTGCCCGGCTTCTCTTCCTCGCACCTCCTGCTTGTACATGACATAGAAGCCCTAGATCACCAGAGGCTGGGGTCTGACATTCTGGGAGTGATCCCACCTATGTAAATAAATCTGCCCACAAGTTCTGGGCATCATTTCGGTGTTTCTGCTCGCCATTGCAGTCTCTGCAGGTTTCAGCTGGGGTAAACAGTTGTATTCTCTGGCGTGCTTCCTGTGTGTCCCTGTCCTGTCCACCTTTGTGACCTCACAGGCTCGCTCCAGAGCCCGGGGTGCCCTCTGTCCCTCATGCACAGATCACCATGTCCCCTCAACTAACTCCAGCGTTGACACCACACACCACACACCACGACCTTCCCCGTGCAACAGTGACCTGGTAGGGCTCCTGGCAGCCGTGTGACGCCACCCTCGTGGGGCCAGGCGGGCAGTGAGTAGCGTGGGAGGGCAGGAGGCAGCAAGGCCAGAATGGGGAAGCAGGAGCTGGCTCTTCTTGCTGTATCCCAGCTCCTTGCCCAGAAGCACAAAGGGAGGGGCTTACCCCCTCATGTGACACACAGGCCAGGACTGAGACTCTCAGGGCATTCCCATTGCTTAAGATGCACATGGAGACTTGAAGATCAGAAATTGTGGGTTGGGGAGATGGCCCAGTAGAGTACGCGCTTCCCTGGCAAGCACAAGAGCCTGAGTTCAATCCCCAGTTCCACCACAACAAAAAAAAAAAAAGAGAGACATTGTACAGACTGTCTTAGCTACTTTTCTCTCCTCGCTGGCACAGACTACCCAGCGCCCAAAATTAAAGAAGGAAAAGTCGCACATGGCTGAGAGAGCAGCAGCTCATGACAGCAGAAAACAGCAAAAGCAGCAAGAGCCTAAGGACAGACCGCGCCGCTTCCCCCCTTATATTCTAACCTAGCTACTCCCAGCCCACCCTAGGGCAAGCGCAGCACCCACACCAGCTCCACGCCCTCCTCCTACACAGGCTCAGGGTGCTTACAAAGTGAGGGCCCTGGCTCCTTCCAAGTTTCTCAGGTTGACACAAGGACCAGCACCCTAGCGCCCAAGGGCGTGTCCTCTGCCCAGGACGTAGGATTGCTGAGCTGAGCTTCTAGACTCCTCAAGTGGACACAGTGTATTAGCCATGACACAGATTCAGCATCAGAGTATTTATTACTTTTTTATTTTATGTGTTTAGTACAGGGTCTCACTACACAGATCAGACTCTGATTCTCCCGTTTTTCAGCCTCCCAAGCACTGGGATTACAAACACACGCCACCACACCCAGCCTCAAATCCACTGAGCTATCTGGCCGGTCCCCTGATAATATTTTACAAAGTATATGTGTGTGTGTGTATAACATATTGTCTGTCATGCATACATACATTATATATGTGATGTACTATACATAACACATGGAGCCTATGTTGTGTTAGATATGTAAAATATCTTCATAATTCTGGGAGTGCACCCCGGGGCCCGGGGTCTGCTGGACAAGTGCTCTACAGTGAGCTGTGTCCTACAGGCTCAGAAACAATACTTTTGTGCATGTATATCTATGCTTTAAAAGAAAAGATGGCGCTTGCCTACGAACACAGCACTCAGAGGCTGAGGCAGGAGGATCACCACGAGTTCCAGGCCAGCCTGGGCTATGTAGTGAAACTGTCTCAAAAACCAAACAAACAGCAACTAAAGAGAGAAAGACAAAAGATTCCACATCCCTCTCCCTCCCAGGAGCCGGAGGAAGACCTTTAATTATCCAACACATCCCCTCTGGGTTGGGTTCTCCCACACTTCCCTGAGGCCCGCGGGGACCCCACAATTCTGGCATCCCCCACACTCCCAGGCTGACTCCTGTCTCCAAGGCCCCACTCCCTGGCTGCTAATTGTTGATGATGGGACACAAGGGGAGATGACAGAAGCTGGGTGACGCAACCTCACACCCAGGACCTCTGTCCCCACGGCACGCTTCTCAGCAGCTCCTGGGACCGAAGTGACAGCTGCCAACATGCAGCACAGACACCGAAGAGTTTGGTGCTCAGCGTGCTCCCTGGCAAAGGCCAGACACATCCTGGGGTCTCCTCCAAGCCGGGTCAGCAGTAGTGAATCCTGACACTGCTCGGAGGTACAAACACGAAGCCTCAGGGAGGGGGCAGGATGGGGCGCTCTCGGATCTACTGCTGGGCCAAGAGCACACAGGACTTGGAGCCAATTGGGAAGAGGCTCCTGCAGGGACCCAACTGAGACACGCCCTCCTCAAGTCACTAAGCTGGCCAGGCTGGGCTCAACTGCTCAGTCCTCCCGCCTCAGCCTCCCAGCACATTGGCATCACAGGTGAGCACCACCACACCTGGCTGAGCAGCTGGGATCACACGGGAGCACCACCACACCTGGCTGAGCATCTGGGATCACAGGTGAGCACCACCACACCTGGCTGAGCACCTGGGATCACAGGGGAACACCACCACACCTGGCTGAGCAGCTGGGATCACAGGTGAGCACCACCACCCCTGGCTGAGCAGCTGGGATCACAGGTGAGCACCACTATACCTGGCTGAGCAGCTGGGATCACAGGTGAGCATCACCACACCTGGCTGAGCAGCTGGGATCACAGGGGAACACCACCACACCTGGCTGAGCACCTGGGATCACAGGGGAACACCACCACACCTGGCTGAGCACCTGGGATCACAGGGGAGCACCACCAAGCCTGGTTGAGGAGCAAACCAGGGTTTTATTGAAGAGGAAGCACTTTGCCCTCAGTCTCTCTGCCCTCAATGGCCAAGCTAACAAAGCACCTCTGTGTGATTTTAAGGGGCTTGGATGCATCCTTGCCTCCACTGGGCTCTGTCCAGAAAAGAATATTGAAGATCAGCATTCACAGCCACTGTTGGTTTCAAGGCACATCTCCTCCAGCTTGGCTAGGGCCATCTCTACCCATCTGAATTCTTTTGTTTGTTTTGGAGACCAGGTGTCTATGTAGCCCAGGCTGACCTTGAACTCACAGCAGTCCTCTGCCTCAGCCTCTCAAGTGCTGGGATTAAGGCGTTCACCACCATGCCTGGCTCTCATCTAAATGTAAATGAAGTTAAAACATCTCTGTGAGCCTGGGTCTCCAGCAGCCAGTGGAGAAAGGGCTCAGCTCCGGCCCAGGCAAGAAGCTGAGCAGGCACACGCCTGTTGTCGCCACCCTGGGGAAGCTAAGGCAGGAGGACCCAAACTCAAGGGCAGCCTGGGCAGTTTAATGACTTAGCCAGACCTTGCCTGAAAACCTTAAAACGACCGAAGATGCAGCACCAGGCAAGGGCCCAGGTTCCATCCCCAGGACCACGGGGGTGGGGAGGGATCTGGAGATGCCATTCCAGCCAGCCATCTCCAGCCGCACACTGACGCAGCACACCTCGCTAAGCCCAGGTCAGTGGGCTCTGGAGCACCCCGGGCACCGTCCACCCTCTGCACATCCAAGCTGGGACATCCCGGCCTCTGAGGTGCACCCTCTCCCTGTGTCAGGAACCAGGGCGAGCCTGGGCGCCATAAGGACAGCTGGCTCTTGGCGGTGTTCCCGCCCCCTGAACCAGCACCAGGGACCAGCCCCCGGCCTGACCCAGGAAGCATCCACCGAGCATGCGGCAGCCAGACTTCACATGAGCGCCTCCTCACAGACCCAAAACCAAGCCTGATGAAGCCACCCAGCCAGTCTCTTAGGGCCCAGGTTTCCTGAGTGCCAGCCAGAGCTCAGGGCCAAGCTGCACCCAGCCCCACCCTGTGGGGCCTGCTGTCCCCACAACATGAAGAGTAACAACCCAAGCAGGGAGCTGCCACCTGGCACGGTGCTACTGAGCCCGTCCCTTCACCCTCAGCCACTAGGAAGGGCTGATGGGTAAACTGAGTCATGAAAAGGTTGGACCAAAATCCCAAAGTGAGGGTGCAGCTGGGTTGGTATCCAAGCCTTGCTCTGGGACAGCCCGGACCGTGTCCACCCCCAGGGGCCACCAATGCCCTGCTCCTTCTCAGGGCAACCACCCCTGCCCATCTGAGGCGGCTCTGCCTGCCTTAAGTGTAGAACCACTTTGGGTCCCCACAGCCCCAGCTCCAAGGCAAAGTCACAAAAACAAGGAACCTCTGACTCCTCCACACACACCCTGAAGGACCTCAGTCTCTCCTGTGACCTCCTATCAGACCCCTGGGCTCCCACTCTGGGGCCTAGGAAGAAGGGGCAGGCACAGGGGATCCACGCAGACCAGTCCGCTCAGCTCTCAGCTCGGTCTGTGACGCTGTCTAACCCCACCTCCATCAAGCTGTGCAGTGCAGTCTCTCTTAGAAAAGAAAACCACAGTGCTGGGCATGGTGGTGCACACCTATTGTGCCAGCTTTGGAAGAGACTGAGGCAGGAGGATCCAAGTTCAAGGCCAGCCTGGATAACTCAGTCAGACATGGTCTCAAAAATAAAAACTTCTGAAAAGTCGGTTTCAGGGGCTCTGGTTGGCTGGGAGAGCAGCCAACCAGAGCACACAAGCAGCGAGAAAGATCCCCAAACGTGGCAGGGGTGCCCCCAACCCTGCAGAGGGGTACTGTCCTGACCTGGCCTGGTGCACCTCCAGCTGCTTTCCAAGGTCCTTTCTAGGTGATGGTGACCATGGAGCCTGGGCTCCTGGGGCTCTGGGAGCCGCTGGGGGTTTGGCTGGGACAGCACTGATTTGTCCCCTCCTCACCCTACTACACTATACCCACTGGGCAAAGGTGGCACTCAGCCTGGTGGGGACCCACCATGCCCATTCCTGACTGAAGCCCTCCTCACCAGCCAGCCGGAAGCATCCCTGCATCAGCGAACACACAGGGCTCAGAGGCTCTTGGCCCCCTCGGCCAGGCAGGGTGGGGCTGGTCCCATCGGCTGGGCTGGTTTGTCCTGTTGAGACTGTCTCTCTCTATGGTCCGGGCTGGCTTTGAACCCTCGATGTGTCCCTCGCCCGGCCTCCCTTTGAGCTCAGTGGGTCACTCACCGCCGGGGGCAGCCTCCCTGGCACAGCTGCCTCGGACTGGTTCTGATCACATCTCCTAGGAGCCCTGAGCGCGCCTCGTCTTGTCACAGTGCTGCGGGTGCTTGTACTTTTTCTCTGGAGAAGCGTCTGTCCCCATCACTCACCCACTTTTCACTGGCTCGCCTGTTCTTTTTTGCACGGGGACTGCCTGTCCTCCTGGGTGAGGCTTTGCCGGTTCTTGCAGGCCGTGCCTGCAAAGGCCTCGCCCCAGCAGCCATCTCTTCCCCGGCCGCGTACCGCTCCGAGGCTTAGCGCGCTCCCCTCAGCAGTTCTCGCCTTTCCTTTCCAGCTGCGGCTTCCCCTTCCTCGCCTGTGAATCCGGAAACAGCCTTTCTGTCCCTGGATGGAGCCTCCTGAGCCAGCCTCTCTGCTGTCCCACCCCGGACAAGGACCTGCAGAGTCCGGCTCCGCCTGTGCTCCCCGCGTGGACAGCGGCAGCCCCGCGAACGGTGCGCCATGGGCCCGCCCGCCACCTCCTCTGCCTCTGCTCTGAAGCCAGTGCGGCTGGCCTGGAGGCAGAAACACCCACTGAGACCCTCGCCAGCCAGGAGCCTTGCCCTTCCCGCAGCTGACAGGGATCCCCGGAGGATGGGGAAGGAGAATCAGTCCACCACCTCGGACTTCACCCTCATGGGACTCTTCGGCCACTCGGGGCCGCACCTGGTCCTGTTTGTCCTGGTGACCACCACGTTTGCCACAGGGCTGGTGGCCAACACCGTGCTGCTGGTGCTGACCTGGGTGCACCCCCAGCTGCGCACGCCCATGTACTTCCTGCTGGGCCACCTCGCCCTGCTGGACCTCGGCTTCCCGCTGGTCACCATCCCCAAGATGTTGGCGGACTTCCTGGAGGGGGACAACGCCATCTCCTTCGCGGGCTGCGCAGCCCAGATGTTCCTGCTCATGCTTCTGGGCGTCTCGGAGGGTGTGCTGCTGGCCCTCATGTCCTACGACCGCTACGTGGCCGTGTGCCAGCCGCTGCACTACCCGCTGCGCATGCGGCGCCCCGTGTGCCTGCGCATCGTGGCTGCGTCCTGGCTGTCAGGCGCGCTGGTGGCTTCGGTGCAGACCTCTGTCATCCTGCGCTTCCCGTTCTGCGGCTCGCGCGCCCTGGCCCACTTCATCTGCGAGCTGCCCGCCCTGCTGCGGCTGGCCTGCGCCCCCGGGGTGGCCGCCTACGAGCTGGCGCTGTCCGTCTCGGGGGTGCTGATCCTGCTGCTGCCCCTGGCGCTCATCGCCGCCTCCTACGGCCTGGTGCTAGGCGCCGTGCTCCGCATGCGCACGGCCCAGGCACGGCGCAAGGCCCTGGCCACCTGCTCCTCGCACGCCGCCGTGGTGGGGCTCTTCTACGGGGCGGCCGTGTTCATGTACATGGTGCCCAGCCCCTACCACCACCCGCACCACGACCACGCAGTCGCCCTCTGCTACAGCCTCCTGACGCCCTCGCTCAACCCCCTCATCTACAGCCTCAGGAACAGGGAGGTGCGCGCTGCGCTGGCCACGGCCACCCGCAGGGCCGGCTGCGGGCTGCAGAGACCACAGCAGGGCACCCTGGCTTGCTAAGGACGCTCTCTCAGAACGAGAAGGCAAGAGAATCTTCTAATGTGTAAGTAAAAGGCCAGCAAGGCTGGAGCGACGCTGCAGCTAGAGCATCTCCCTGGGTGTGTAAGGCCCCGTGTCTTGTCTGGCCTTGAGCACAGTGGTTCTAATAACAGCACGGAGCCGGGCGTGGTGGCGCAGGCCTGTAATCCCAGCACTCGGGAGGCTGAGGCGGGAGGATTGTTGTGAGTTTGAGACCAGCCTGAGCTACAAAGTGAGCTTAAGGCCCGCCTGAACTGCATAGTGAGACCCTGTCTCAAAAAAAAAAAAAAAAAAAAAAAAAAAAAAAAAAAAAAAAAAAAAAAAAAAAAAAAAAAAAAAAAAAAAAAAAAAAAAAAAAAAAAAAAAAAAAAAAAAAAAAAAAAAGACAAAAATAAATAAATAAATAACAGCATTGGCCTCCCAAGCTCACGCTGGCTGGGCATCTGCTGCGATGAAAATTCCCCCATGCCTCCGCTGCTCTCATCATTTAGCAGGGAAGTGGGGGCATGGTGCTTGCTTTTATTCACCTGCAGGATTAAGCCAAGAGGACCTGGAGTATTTCCTGCCCTTCCACTGGACTTTGGCCCCTAGGACTTCCAAACGCAATAGCATCCCGGAATGTACAATGAATACATCTGAAATCTAAAACAGAAAAGGACTCAGGAGGCTGAGGCAGGAGGGCCCCAGATCTGAAGCCAGCGCAGGGGTGCAGCTGGTAGGGGATGTGCGGGGAGAAGCATCCCGGCACGCAGAAGGCCCTGGGCTCATCCCCAGCACAGAAAGGGAGAGGGAGACAGAGTCTCAGAAAAATCAAAGGAAGAATCGGGAAGCAGATGTGAGAAGAAGGCTAAGGCCTGGCAATGCAGGGGCAACCGTGAACTCTCACACCCCTTCTCTTGTTTTGAAATATTCCAAACTGCAAAAATAATCAAAAGCACTAGTGTCGCAGAGGTGTGCGGTCAGAGGCATGCTTTCTGCCTGTGCATTCACCAGATGAACGGGTAAGGAAATGTGACTCTGACCCTCTGCACACCTGTTGTTCAGCACTCGGGAGGCTGAGGCAGGAGGATAGCCTCAAGTTCAAGACCACCCTGGGCAACAAGGTGAGCTCAAGGCCAGCCTAAGCTGCACAGTGAGACCCTGTCTCAAAAAGACAGAAAAGGGCTGGCCAGATAGCTCAGCAGACTAAAGCATCTGCTTAGGCAAGCACAGGGGACAGGGCTCAATCCCTATGCCATGCCGGCCCCACTGCCAGGTTGTGCTGAGACTGGGCATGGTGGCAATCACCTGTAATCCCAGTGCTTGCGACGCTGAGACCAGGAGGATCCCTACGAGTCCAACATGTGCAGTGAGACCCTATAAACCTATAGACCCTGTACTAAATACATTTTTAAAAGACAAAAGAAAAGAAAAGAAAAGAAGGGCAGTATTTGCATACAAGGGAGTACTATTCTGCCATGAAGAAGGACAGGCTCTAGTCATCCGCGGGGAAATGGGTGCAGCTGGAGCCCACAGTATTCAGAGGAAGAAAGCAGACACATGAGCTTGGATTTCACGCACTCTCACTTACATGCAGAAGCCAACGTGCAACAGAGAGCAAAGTAAAAGATGCACAATAGGAAAAATGGAGGGAGACCTCCCTCAAGAAGAAAGAGGAAGCACTGTGGGGCCGGGAGATGGCTCAGTGGAATAAGCGCTTCTCTGGCAAGCACAAGTTCCTGAGTTCAGGCCCCGGTTTCAAAAAAAAAAAAGACGAAGAGAGAGAGGAAGGGCAGGGAAGGGGATGAAAAACAAGAAATGGCCCGCACATGTCCCGCTCCACACTAGGACTGCGACCTGTATGTATTGCAAGCATGCACTGAGAGAAGTTTTAAAATAAATAATATAAAGCTGCCTGTGGCTGAGGCAAGAGTCCGAGACCAGCCTGCGCTACAAAGTGAGCGCAAGGCCAGCCTGACCTGCATAGAGACTTTGTCTCAAAAACACAATTAATTAATTAATTAATTAAAAGGTCCTTTCAAGCGTATGTTTACTACATCGATTGCATGTAACAAAACCAGGAACAAATAGCACCGGCTGGTGCACAGCTCCGCCTCCCGGCTGGGTAGGAGCCCGCTGCGCGCAGCCGGTGGGGCCAGCTCACCTCCGCCTGGCGCGAGCCCGGGAGTCCTGCAGGGGGCGATTGTGGAGCGGAGCTGCAAGCCCGGCCTGAGGCTGGGCCGCGTTCCTCGCTTGCGGGAGTTCCCGCTGCGGCCGCCAGGGGGCGCGAGCCCTCGCACGCGGAGCGCGGAGCCCTTCCTCCCACCGCCCGGCTCCGGGGCGGCCGGGCCCATTCCCCCGTCTGTCCTGTCTGTCTGTCTGTCGGTCTCTGTATGTTACTGCACTGTGCTGCTCAGGCTGCAGTCCTTGGACTCAGGCCGTACTCCTGCCCCGCCTCCCAAGTGGCTGAGGCTGCAGGCGCTCAGCCCTGCGCCTTCCAGGCAGCTTCCTTAAGTCGCTACATTACCCGGGCAGGGCTTGAACTTGGGGTCCGCCTGCCTCAGCCTCCTGCCTGAGCTCCGCTTGGGACGGCCCCAGCGCCCGCGGGAGGCTGAAGGGGTCCCGGGATGAGGGACGGAGACGACACAAGAGTCTAGCACAAGTGACCCCCTGTAGGCCCCTGTTAATTCGCCAGCGCACTGATCTAAGAAAGGGTTCATCCCCTCAGGAGCGAAGAGCCCGGAGCGCTTCTTAAAGGTCCCCTGAGACTGGGCTTGGTAGCGTGCCTGTATCCCAGCTCTCGAAAGGCTGAACACAGGCGGGATCACTATGAGTCCGACCTACGCAATGAGACCCTGTAAACCCTGTACTAAAATATATAATACAAGAAAGAAAGAGAGAAAGGAAGGAAGGAAGAAAGGAGAGAACGAAAGAGAGCGAGAGAAAGAAAGGAAGGAAGGAAGGAAGGAGAGAAAGAAAGAAAGAAAGAAAGAAAGAAAGAAAGAAAGAAAGAAAGAAAAAAGGGAAAGAAAGAAAAGGGCCCCCTGGTCACACTTCCCAGTATGCCCCAGTGGGAAACCAGGCGTGGTGGCCTCCATCCAAAGTCCCAGCTACTCAGGAGGCTGAGGCAGGGGGCTCTCCTGAGTGCAGGAGGCCAGGCTTGGCAACAGAGTGAGACCCAGGCTAAGATCCAGTGCATGTGTGTAAAATGTATGAAGGAGTGTATATTATGAAATATTCTATGTTTGTGAGATGACATCTATCATTACAGGGACTCGGTGTCAACTAGACCTGAGGGGATTTCTTATATTCAAACCACCCAGCTCACCTCTGCGCAATCCAGTTGGGGAAGCAAAATCAGTTCTGACTTCTGTCCTCACTCACTGGAGCCCAGCGGGGCCAAAGCAAGCCCGGGTGTGAGGCTGGACAAAACCAGGGCCCAGGTGGAGCGGGGGAGGGACTACATCCTGGATTGGGGGAAACAGAAGCACACACTCGTGTGAACACTCACGGGGGCGACACCAAGGGGCGCCCACTACAGGCGGGATGAAAATGATAAGCAAGCCTGTAAGGGCCCAGGGAGGCTGAGGAAGTCACCCCAAGCCCGCAGGGGCCCGCCCCCGTGTGGTGGGGACGTCCAAACAAAGTACAACTAGCCTGAGGCCTGATGGGTCCCGAGTCCGGGCCAGGCCACCCAGCCCAAGGGCTGGGGCAGGAGAGGCTCTGGCTGTGCAGCCGAGACCGGGCTGCACCTCCTTGGGCCTCGTTCCAGATCAAAGCAAGAAAACCAGAGAAGCAGGCACCAGGCGAGAGCGCCCAGCACCTGCACCCTGCCCCAGCCAGAGCCCTGCGACAGGAGCCCACCGGGCAGCACCCCTGTGGCCCCTGGGACTCAGGATGATATCATACCTCCCAACGTGCCGTCCTCACACTGGGTCCCTGCACCCCCAAATCAAAGAACGAACTCTGAGGACCCACAGAGGCTAAGAGCAGGAGATATCCGTGGAGGGACACAGCTCCCCAGCGACAAAAGGACCCGAGCTAGGTGCCCGCAGGCACAGCCTGTGACTTTCTGCCTAATCTCACTGTCATTACCACCTGGGAGGCTGAGGCAGAAGGAGCCAAATTCCAGCTCTCCTCAGGCAACTCAGGGACTTAGCAAAACTCCATCTCAAAACCAAAAACAAGGGGCCGGGGAGGTAGCTCAGTAGAATAAATGCTTGTCTGGCCAGTGCAAGGGCATGAGTTCAATCCCCAGTTCCGCAAAAAAAAAAAAAAAAAAAAAAAATGACAAGGCCTGGGAAACACCTCAGTGTAGGTTGCACCCAGGCACTGGGGGACAGGAAGCACCCAGGAACAAGACAGGCAGCCCCAGGAGGCAGACTCCTCGGGCCTCCCGCAGCCCGGCAGGTAGGCCGGCCTCCATGTGCTAAGCCCACAGGATGCACTCAGGGCCACACAGAGGCCCGGAGCGCAGGAGGCACCTGGAAAGCCAGGCGCAGATGGAGGTGCTCGAGCAGATGCAGAGCTCCAGGGCCCAGCGCATGGGGCATGGCAGGCCCAGGACAGGAAGCCCCCCCCCGGGGGGGTCAGCACCCTGAGGGCACCTCGAGGAACACAGTGCCCCTCGGGGAGTAGGGAGTGGTCTGTATCAGTCACCTACCACGCTCACTGAGTACTGAGTAGGGGCTAGGATGGGGAAGCTTCCTGCCTCAGCCTCCCAGGGTGCCAGGGTGGCAGGTACAAGCCCCTGTGCCCAGTTTCCTGCTCCAAACTTAGACTGAGGCAGGACACGGAAACCTGCGCCTGGCTGGGGCCGGGTGCTCCGGCTCCTTGTCTTCCTTGCCTCACAGGAGACAAAGCCCAGTGTGTGTGCACAGCCTTCTTATATATATTTTGTATCAAAGATCCAAACATTAAAGCAGAAAACCCTAACTCTACCAGAAGAGAAAGTAGGTGGAATCTTGAGGACACAGGGCAGGCAAATATTCCATGAACAAAAGTAAGACTGCAAGGAGATACTTCAAAGAATCAACTGGGACCTCTTCTTGCTGAGAAGTTTCTGCACATCAAAAGGAGTTACCAACAGAGTGAAAAGACAACCCACGAATTTGGAAAAAAATCTTAACTAATAATCACTGAGATCAAGATCTTCTATCTAGAATATATGAAGAACTAAAAACAATCAGGGATCCAAAATTTAAAGACCCAATCAAAAAATGGGCATCTGAGATCAACACACACTTCCCGGAGGAAGAACCACAAGCAGCAAATAAATACATGAGAAAGGGCCCCACATCACTGGCCACTTGCGAAACGCAAAATAAAGCAACGCTGAGACACCGTCTCACCCAGAAGGGACGGCTGTCATGAGGAAATCAACCAACAGCAAAGGCTGGAGAGGCTGCTGGGGAAGAGGGGCCTTCTCCACGGCTGGGAACGCGGACTGGTGCGACGCTTATGGTGCTGTTCTCAGGGGTTGCTTTTGGGGCTAGGAGTGAACCCAAGGCTGCCTGCTGAGCTTCACACACACACGCGCGCATGCACACACGCACACGCGAGCACACACGCGCGCACACGCACACGCACACACACGTGCGCGCACACACACACGCACACTGGCACGCACATATGCACACGCGCGCATGCGCACACACACACGCGCACACGCACACATACACGCGCACATGCACACACTATATGTACATATATGTATATATATATATAATTCTAATGTTTTATTTTAGTTCTAATTTTTATTATTTTTAATGAGAAAAATAGTAATGAAACAGCTTCAAAACAGGTTAGTAGGACAGTTACAATAATTCATACATTGCAAGGACCAGCCAAATAGCTCAGCCGATTAAGGAGCCTGCGTGGGCAGATGCAGGGGCCCGGGGCTCCATCCCACCCCCGGGGCACACTGAGACAGTGATTGAGATTGGGTGTGGTGGTGCACACCTATAATCCCAGTTCTTGGGAGGCTGTAAAAAGGAGGATCACTGAGTCTGATCCATGCAGTGAGACCCTGTACACCCCTGCCCTAAATACAAAAATAAATTAAATTAAATTAAAAATATACGTTGCATATTGTTGTCTTCCTAGTAGTTATTCACAGTACAAGATGCACACATGATCTCTTGTCTATAAACAACATTAGTACAAATCTTTCCTCTCATTGAACTAAGAGAAAGTAGCTGTATATCTCTCCTATTTTATATATACATATACGACCACGAGGTATAAAAAGTAATGTCATATTGATATGCTGAGCTGTGAGAGGCTCAAGTCAACAACTTCTGCCAGCTGCCAGCTCTGCTGATAACCCACTACTGTTATGGACTATTGGACTATATTGGGATATTTTGCTGAATTCAAGTACCTACAGTATTTGAACTATGAAAAGGTCCTTAAAAGACTTCTCCAAATACAGCTTCTCTAACAGCAATGGAACACCCTGACAGAACAAAACAAAAAAGGGGGATATAAATGAAAGGCTATTTTGTTTTTTCTTCATATTGAGACAGCGCCTTGCTAAGCTGCCTGGGCTGGGCTCAGTCCTGAGCCTGTCCTGCCTCAGCCTCCTGGGCAGCAGAGACAACAGGCCTGCACGCACCTTTTCATCTGTCCGCGGAGGTCGCGAGCAGCCAGGCAACATTCCTGTCGCTGGGACAGGCTGGTGCCCGATCTCTGTCATCTCCTCACGGCCCTGTCACTGCTTGGCTGCACCGAGGGTGCCCAGTAAGCACTCAAACTCTCATGGAGGGTGGCAGGGTGCAGGGGACAGGAAAAGGCTCCGTGGGGCAGAGGCCCCTCCCATGGCCAGGCCTGTGAGTCAGAAAGGAGCTCCCGTGGGTGGGGTCAGTGCCAGGTCCCAGGGAGAAGGTGAGCAAGGGCTGCGGGCTGGGGCACTTCTGGGGGTCCAGAGTGGGGACACTAGAAGCCTCTCCTGAGCAGTGGGGGAGGAGGCAAGAGGCCAGGTGGGTGATTCCAGAGGGAGCTGGAGGAGGAGAAGGGCAGGCAGACTGGCCAGGGTATCTCCGGGGTGGCCCAGCTTGGGGTGGGGTGGAGGCCTGCGAGTGGGGTGAAGGCGGCGGGACCCCACGGCTTGCTGTGCGGCACACACAGCCTGAGCCGAGTCACGGCAACCGCAGTCCTGAGTCTCCAGGTCCCCAAGGCACGCAAGCACCTGAACAGACCATCACACCGCAGCCCCAAACACCGAAGCCATCCCATGAAAGGGTTTGTGTTTTGTGTTTCTAGTTTTTTGAGACAAGGTCTTGCTAAGTTCCTAAGTTGCCCAGGCTGGGCTTTAACTTGTCACCCTTCTGCCCCAGCCCCCCACTGCCTGGCTCATATGCGTGGGCCACCACACCCAGTATCTCATATTTGTGACACCTGTTGCCACAAGCTACCCATATTTTTGTTTTCTGTTCTGAAAATGCAAATGACTGCACCTTGCGGTGAGCTGCACACACAGCCGCAGATGGTCCCCAGCGGCCAGCCCCGGAGCAGCTTGCTGTGGGTGCCACGTCCTCTTTCATCTCCTCTGACCAGCACGGCAGCGTCCTAGCCCGGGGCTCAGCCCCCCCTTTACATTCCCTTCGTGTCACACCAGAGATCCTGCAATCCATGACTCGCTTATCACTAACACCGAAACCAAAACACGTGAACAGTAAGAGCCGAGCGAGTGGACCAGAGCAGCCTTGGGATTGGAGGGCAGAGAGCCGCGGGGCCCGTGCCAAGGCTGCACAGCCATGCCACATGCGCTGGCCCAGCCCGGTGCCCAGGGGCCCAGCGGACGTCTTCACCACCGCCAGGCTGCTGAGAGCCCCGCAGCGTTCGGCAGCTTGGAATCTTGAGTTACACCTTCCTTTTACCGTTGGTTAATTCTGACACTTCTTTGGAGAATTCTTTTTTTTTTTTAATGTATTTTAGTGCGGGGTCTACAGGGTCTCACTACACAGATGGGACTCGTCACGATCTTCCTGTTTTCATCCTTCCAAGTGCTGGAATTACAGGCGTGCGCCCCTCGCCAGCTCAGTGCGCCTTGGGGGCGGGGCCGGAACGGCGCTCGTCCCGCACCTGCCTAAGCTGTGTGCCCACTGCTGGTGGGCACCTTCAGGAACACCCCTGACACACGCGGCAATGCTGAACCACCTGTCTTTCTGCACCAACAGGGTCCCCACTTGCACCAGGACCTCAGGTCCTACTGAGGCCGGGCTGCTCTGTGGGCACGCTGCCCCACACACACCCATCCTGGGCATCGTGCTCTCCCGCACACACTTCTGGGCCGCCGTGCTGAGGATTCCATCAGCGGGAGGCAAGTGCAAGGCCAGGTCCACCTGTGGCTCCCACCTGTCTGTGATGTCCGTGTCCTATGGGGCCCTCATCACGGTGTATTTCAGCTCTGTGTCCCCTCCACACAGCCTAGCAGGACACAGTGGAGGCAGTGATGTACACTGTGGTCGCCCCCATGCTGAACCCCTTTATCTACAGCCTGTACAACAACGATGCGAAGGGCAGCCTGGGGTGCCTGACTCTCAAGAAGCTGGTTCTCTTGCAGTGACCATGGGCCAGGGGCCAGGGACCCAACAGACATGCGCCTGACGTGAAGTCCCCTGTCTTCAATGTCTCGCTTTCAGTGCACGTGGGCTTTGTTCCCCCCAACTGCTGCTTCAGGAACCATCACCACAGCTCAGTCCACATCTCCCCCCAAGAGCTGGGCTTCTCGGGGGGAGGTGCATGGGGGAGAGGAGCTTCTCTGTGACCCCAGCCACCCACCCCAACTGGCCTGACCTCCGCATCACATCAGGTCAGTGGCATTAGAGCCTTAGAGGGGGCCTGGGGGAGACCTTGGGTGCACAGGCCTCTCAAACAGCCCCTAACCACCAGCACCCAATCTCTGGCCCCTGGGGAAGCTGTCCTCGGGAAACTGGGCCCTGGGCCCCAAAAGGCTGGGGACGACTGGGGTTTTGCAAGGGGAACAAGGCAATGCATGACACATCTTACAAGATAATTTACAGTAGCCAACCAAAGAATCACATATAAACAGAGCGCAGGAAATCCGTCCACACACTAAAGGAAAAGGAATCAAACTCCACCAAGAGACTCCTAGATTTAATAAGCAAACTCTGCAGCACAGCAAGGTACAAAGCCAACACTCAGAAATCATTAGCATGGGTAGAACTTTCAGTCTGACTAACTCTGCGTGCTGCTACCTGTGATCTAAGCAACTACGTCGAGGACAGCAATGCGTAACGCAAAACCATGTCTGAGCACCTGGTATCTTGGTCTTCTAAATACGCACCGTGTCTAATGTCATATCAATTATTACTATACTCTCTCTAAAACAAACATTTTTAAAAGGTTAGAAAAAAGGGACAACAAAAATTTAAGGTTTCTTGAAAGCAAGTGGCTATATCCAACCATATGCCCAAATTTACAGAACTATTTCCGTTAATCTGAGCAACAGATTTGACAATAAAATGGATAATATATCATGTTAATCAGTGATTCTTGGTTTGAAATTCTGTAGCATATGTACCTCTTTCTTTCTTTGTGTCTGATTTTTGTTCTTGCTTTGCTTTTACTTTTCAAAATTAAATTAAATTTACAAAAGGAGCAATCAAAATGAATAAAATGTTCCCAAAATAATTTATTTTCAAAAAGCTATGATGAGAAGTCCTCATTCAACCCAGCTATTCCTCTCCTGAGTTTTTCAGAAGAAACGAAAACATCGCACCACAATAATTTATGCGCATGTTTATAGCATCAGAATTTGTCACAGCAAAGTCCTGGAGGCCACCCAAATGCTCGTCACCGAGGGATGGATGAAGAAGGTGGGTCCTTTTACACAGGGGGGTGTGATTCGGTTTTAAGCGAGAGTAGATATGAGGCTCTTACTGGTAAATGGATGCGCTGAGAGACCAGACCCTCAAGTGAAATATATCAGGCGCTTATGTGTAAATGTCTTTTGACTTCTTAGTGTAAGGACCTGAAAGAGTAAATGAAATGTGAAGGGCACAATGGAAAAGGGAATAAGGCTGTTTCAAAGGAAGGAACTCCTGAGATGAGAAGGGCGGGAGAGGGAGGAGGGAAAGAGGCTTCTCTCTGTGTACAAGCAGGACGTTTGGGACAAGTGTCCCGTGGATCTCTGCTGGCCTATGGAAAGGGGCAGTTAATGCTTAATTCTTTCTTCATTTTTTTCCTATTATCCCTTCTTAATTTCTTTTTACAATTTTGCCTGCATATATCTGGTAATCTCAACAACTAATCTGAAGACAATATGTAATACAACAGACATTGTTCAACTCATATTTAAAAATCATTATCGTTTCTGTACATAAACAATGAACAAACCAAGAGAGAAATTAGGGAAACCACACCTTTCACAGTAACACCCCAACGGACCAATGAGATAGCTCAGCGGCTAAACACCTGCTTCGGCAAGCACAGGGACAGGGTCCAATCCCTGGTCCCAACGCCACGCCGGTCCTGCCCTGGGGCCTGCGGATGAGTCTAGGTTTAGTGCCACACGCCTGTAATCCCAGTACTGGGGAGGCTGAAAACAAGATCACTACAAGTCCAAGCTGTGTAGTGAGACCCTGTGCCAAATACATAAACAAAGTGAAAAAAGCTAATGCCCCCCAAAAGATATAGGACCAGGGAGATGGATCCATAGAATAAGTGCTTCCCAGGTGAGTGCAAGGGCCTTGGTTCAATTCCCGGTTCCAGAAAAAAAAAAAAAAGGGAATCAATTTCAAAAAGGAAGTAGAAGATTTATACAGTGAAAATTATAGTGTTATGAAAAAAGATTGAACAGGGTTTTAGGAAATGGATAGGAAGAACCAAAATTGTGAAAATGACCATACTCCCAAAATTGTTATACAGATTCAATGCAATCCTGATTAAAATGCCATTGGTAGGGCAGGGGAGATAGTTCAATGGCATAAGCGCCTGCCTGGCAAGTGCAAGGTCCTGAGTTCAATCCCCAGTACCAAAAAAAAACACATTAGTATATGACACAGAGCCGGGCGTGGTGGCACATGCTTGTAATCCCAGCACTCGGGAGGCTGAGGCAGGAGGATTGTTGTGAGTTCGAGACCAGCCTGAGCTACAAAGTGAGCTTAAGACCAGCCTGAACTGCATACTGAGACCCTGTGTCAAAAAGACAAAAAAAAAAAAAAAAAAAAAAAAAAAAAAAAAAAAAAAAAAAAAAAAAAGTATACGACTCAGATCTAGATAAAACATTCCTAAAATTCATCTGAAATCAAGAGAATTGCAAAAGCAATCCTGAGCAACAACCAGCCATTACGATACCTGATTTGAAATTATACTGCAAAGCTACTGTGATAAAATCAGCACAGCTGGGCGTGGTGGCGCAGGCCTGTAATCCCAGCACTCGGGAGGCTGAGGCAGGAGGATTGTTGTGAGTTCAAGACCAGCCTGAGCTACAAAGTGAGCTTAAAGCCAGCCTGAACTGCATAGTGAGACCCTGTCTCAAAAAGACAAAAAAAATTAAAAAAATTAAAAAAATAAAAAATAAAATAAAATCAGCACAGTACTGGCAAAAAAAAAAAAGACCTAAGGATCAATAGAACATATTGGAAGATGCAGATCAAACACAAGCACATTCAGCTACCTTATCTTTTACAAAGGGGCCAAATATGGTCATTGGAAGAAAGATAGACTTCAATAAATGGTGCTGGAAAAACTGGCTTTTCCACATGCTGAAGACTAAAATCAGACCTATCCCTATCACCTTGCACTAAAGCCAAAATAGATCAAAATTTAAGTATTAAAACTACTGGAGGAGGAGGTGTGTAGAACCTTGAGGACATCCGGCCAGGCAGAGCGTTCGTGAGTGAAACCAAACTGCACAGGAAAAACTTCAAAAACTCAACCACTGGTATCTCATCTTTTTGAAAAGTTTCTTTGTGTCAAAAGAAATCACCCACAAAATAAAAAGGAAACCCATGAATTGGGAAAACATTTTAGCTGACTGCCCCTCAAACAAAGACCTTGTATTGAGAACATATATATATATATTTAAATCAGGCCTCCAAAACTCAAAGACCCAATCCAAAAAGGGTAGCTGAGATGAATAAACACTTTTCAGATGAAGAAATACAAATGTCAAATAAATATGAGAAAAAATGTTCAACATTATACAATATGCAATGTACTAATTATTGTAACTGTCCTACTAGCCTGTTTTTGAAACTGTTACATGGCTATTTTATCTTTTTTTCTCATTAAAATGAATAAAAAATTAAATTAAAAAATACTATTGGCCACTTAAGAAATGCAAATTAAAACAACACAGTGATTCCATCTCACCCCAGAAAGAATGGCTGCCACCAAGAAGTCAGCCAATAACCAATGCTGGAGGGGCTGCGGGGAAAAACAGACCCTTCTGCACTGCTGGGGGAGTGCAGGCCGGCACAGCCTCTGTGGAAACCAGCGTGGGGATGCCTCAGAAAGCTGGGGTTGGAGGTCCCCTCAAGCCAGCTGCTCCGCTCCTGGGTACTTTCCTAGAAGAACTGAAAACCTCACAACGCAGTGATTTGTGTGTGCCCGTGTTTATAGCAACGCAATTTGTCATAGCTAAATCTTGGAAACGACCCAAATGCCTATCCACTGAGGAGCAGATAAAAATGACTGGCATTTTTACACAATGGCATATATTACTCATCTATAAAAAAGATAAACTCGAGGCTTTTATAGGTTAATGGAGGAGACTGCAGATCATACTCGAGTGAAATAAATCAGACCCACATTTCCAATCATATGGTCTCACTAATTTAAGCACCTGAAAAACTAAATAAAATCTGAAACGCACAATAGATACTGTGAAAGGGAGAAATCTACTCAAATGGAAGGAAGAACGAGGATGGGCAAAAGGACAAAGAACAGGAAGAAGGAAGGAAAAAGACATCTCCGGATGCGCACAGAGCTCAGACAGCCGTCTGGCCGTCTGCTGGTGCGCTGCCTGCTGGTCTGGTGAAAGCGGCACTTAACGCTTAATTATTTTTTTCTTCTCCTTTTTAACTTCTTACAACTTTGTTAAAACCAATTTTGCACGTTTATGTCAGGTACTCTAAACAACTGATTTGAAGACAACATTCTGCAATATAACCATTCTTTTTCTTCTTGTTTTGTTTTGGTTTTGGATGTTTGTTTGTTTGTCTTGTTTTTGTACCAAGGATCAAACTCAGGACCCTGCATTTGCCACCTCTGATCTACCTCTCCTGCCCCATTGTTGAATTTCATTTTTTTCTTTTAGTTTTTTTGTTTTTTGTTTTTTTGCAGAACCAGGGATTGAACTCAGGCCCTTGTGCTTGCCAGGGAAGCGCTTATTCTACTGAGCCATCTTCCTGGCCCCTTCTATTTTTTTCTTTTTTTTTTTTTTTAGTAAAATTCTATATCACTTCTGTTTTTCAAATAAAAATAGCTGGGGAGATGGCTCAGTAGAATAAGCGCTTTCCTGGCAAGCACAAGGGCCTGAGTTCAATCCCTGGTTCCACCAAAAAATAAATAAATAAATACCAAAAAAATAAAGACCAAAGAATCCAGCTCAGGTCTGGGTCCCACAATACTGTCCTGCATGAGACCAGCTGAGGGCCCTGCGCCCACGACAATGCCTTCTGCAAGTCCAGCTGGAGGCCCAGAGCCCACAGCAATGTCTCCTGCAGGCCTCTTCCACAGATCTGTGCAGAGGTCAGTGGCAGAAGCTAGAAAGTCTATGCCAGCAGGAAGAACGTGCCCTGGAGCCAGGAAGCAATGTGCAAAGTAAAATCCAGGGCTCCCCGGTAAAGCACTACAGCCATCTTCAGCACCAGTGAGGTCCCCAGGTCCTCTGAGAACCAGAAGAGCTCAACTCCCACCAGGAAAGCCAAGACGACAAGCTTCCCCAGAAGACTGAGCAGTGCCCCCTCTTCCCCTCTGGAGCCAAGAAGCGACGCTCAAAGTGAGGACCAGCACGCGCATGCTCCAGCCTGAAGAACGTGGAAGGGGTGGAAGGAACCAGAGACCGGGGTTCGAGTCTTGATTTGGGTTGGGGCTCAAGGTCAGCAGCTATGACGAAGAGACTTAAAACAAAAAGCTCAAAAGTCACAAAATTTGGACCAGGTATGGTAGTGCACACCTTTGATCCCAGGACTCTGGGAATCTGAAGCAAATTCAGGCAAGCCTGGGCAACTTAGCAAATTAGCAAGACACTGTCTCAAAATAAAAAATAAATAAAAAGGGCCATGGCTAATGCTTGACCAGAAGCACCTAAGGTAGCTGAATGTCAACGGAGTGCCCACTTTTGCCAGGTGTAGACAAAGGAAGGGTTGTACAAAGAAAAAATCATCCTGTGTGTGTATAGACAGTACAGTTGGGATAGATAACGCTGTGCTTCTACATAATTCTATGAGAGGCAAGATCTGCACTATTGGTGGTTTGACAGGATATTATGTCGGCTTTTAGTGCTATGGTCATCCACTAGGTAAATAATTATTGAATCTTTGATATAATTCAGCTATATAAAAACCTGCAAATATAATATCATGTATGCACCTTGTACAATACCAAAACGTTATGAAAACAGTTTGCAATGTATTATTTCAACGACTCTGTATGGTTATGGTGTTTTGAAACTGTCTGATTGACATTTGTATTTCAATAAAATAAAAATAAATGGAAAAAAAATTTAAAAAAAAAGAAAGACTTGTTAGAAAGAATAAAATAGTGGTCAGTAGCATACCTATTTAGACAGACAAAAAATAAAATAAAATAAAATAAAATAAAAAGGGCCATGGGCAGAACTCAGTGTAGAAGCTATGGATTCAACTCTGAGTTGTCACATTCAAAAAAAAAAAAAATCCATAAGCTTTTTCAGACAGAATTTTGTTTCTTGCACAACATC
>PVKA01027330.1:0-30659 GCA_004027165.1 Ctenomys sociabilis
CTAAAAGCCGACATAATATCCTGTCCAACCACCATTAGTGCAGATCTTGCCTATCATAGAATTATGTAGAAGCACAGTGTTATCTATCCCAACTGTACTGTCTATACACACACATCATGATTTTTTCTTTCTACAACCCTTCCTGTGTCTACACCTGTCAAAAGTGGGCACTCCATTGACATTCAACTACTTTAGGTGCACCTAAAGTAGTCATTTTCACTCTTTTGGATTTTCCTACCAAGAGCAAAGGATAACTTTCTAGTTTCAGATGCCCATTTGATGTATTTTTTTTATATTACTATAGTTTTCAATAGAGATCGTTTGCATCTTTTGTTAGATTGATTTCTAAACATTTCATCTTTGTAGAGCTGTTGTGAAAAGTGTTGTTTCCCTAATTTCTCTCTCAGTTCATTTGTTGTTTGTGTACAGGACTGCTATTGATTTTGGGTGTTGAGTTCTATCCACCTATGTTACTGAATTTTTATATTAAATCTAGAAATTTTTGGTGGAGTTTTTGAGATTTTCTATGTCAACTATCATGCAAATAATCATAATTTAATGCTCTCCTTTCCTGTTGTTATTCCTTTTTTCTTGTCTTATTGTTCTGGCTAATGTTTCTACAACTATACTAAATATAAGTGGAGGCTGAGACAGGAGGATTGCTGCAAGTTCAGGGCCTACATGAACTACATGGGAAGACCCTGCCTGAAAATAATTATAAGTGGTGATAAAAATGGACATCTTTTTCATGTTCTTAATTTTAGAATGGAAGCTTTCAGCTTTTGTCCATTTAGTATGATGTTTACTGTTGATTTGTCATAGATGGCTTTTATCATATTGAGATGACTTTTTATTCCAATTTTCTATAGAGATTTTATCATGAATATGTGTTGGATTTTGTCAAATGCTTTTTCTATGTCTATTCAGATGCATCTACTGAGATCCAATTTCTAGCCCAGAACCCAAGAACTAACCAAAAAGTTTAAGTCAACTCTGAAGTGTCACCTGGCTTGGAATTCTGCATTCTTCAGGTCTAAAAGATCCTAGAAAAATTACCAAGACCATGTTCTTTATTCTAAGGTGGCCTGTCAATGATTTCTCTTGGGAAACTCACCAAGTATTCTTTCTTTTGAGTTCACCCAAGAAGGCCATGAGGCCAGTAACACTGGCCTTGTGGATTTATGATGTTGGACTGAACAGAGAATAAACTGATTATAAGCTATGATATGAAAGTGGCTAAAAGTTGTGATCTGTGTCTTTTCCCCAGATTGGCTTCTTGATTTCATGTGTTCCTGTTTTTTTCTATTGTTTCCCTATTCTGTTTTCCTGCTCTGTTTTCTCACTCATGAACTAGAAAATTGTCACCATAAATCTTCAAAGGACACTTGTTTGTTATAGACAAAGAATGGCCTCATGATAATGGAAATTGACATAGTTCTTCCTTCTTAGGAATATGAGGCTCCTGCAATAGATGATGGGAAGTTGGAAGTGGTGGCAATCTTTGGCTCTGTACAGATGGCTATGTCCCGTATCATCAACTTACATCATCATCGCATTGCTCAGGTAGGTAGGTGTTGGGTGAGTGCCAATAAGAGGCTGAGTTCTGTGGCTGCAAACAAGTAGATGAGATAAGCCCCAATAATAAACTGGTTGTAAGAGTTCCAAAGTTGAGGAAGAAAGTTATTTGACGTGCTAACTGAACTTGGAGACAGAGGTGGCAGAGACCAAAGGAGTAAAAAGTTCATAGGAAATACATGTTTCTGTCTGGAATGATCAGATTCACATATTTTCTAGTACTTCTTCCACAGACATTCAGTTCATAACTATGAGATTTTTAACTTGATCTATATTGGTTGCCTCATTTTCCCCTATTCTCTCTTGTCTTTTCTGACAGTGCCATGAATTGATGATAACCATTGATGGTGAAGAAGGTATCCCTGTGCAGGTAGATGGAGAGGCCTGGATTCAGGGGCCAGGACTTATCAAGATTAGATACAAAAATGCTGCCCAGATGCTGATGAGAGACCGGGTAAGAGGGGAAAGGTCCACCATGGACTTCTATACTACTCCATTCATAGCTGTCACATGAGTACTGAATATTTCAAGTCAAATAGAATTCCTCAAAGGGAAACCTGATGCTCTTTGTAAATGTACCAGGCCTCCTGATCAGAATGAGGAAGACTGATTCCCAAGAGCCTACATTAATAAACACATTCCTTAAGACATTGAAGTATAAAGTGACATTTGCAAACCCCTGTCCAAGATAGCAACAAAGGCACTGCCTCCCATGGTTTTGGACAAGGTTACACTCCATTCCACTGTGCATACGGATGAAGGTTTCAGGTGGTAATAATGAAATTTTCTTTCAAAAACATATTCCGCTTTGAATGTTGCCTTTAAGTTCCTTTAAGATTCTATTGAGTGTTGAACTCAAAAAGACCACCCAATTTATCTCAACCATTTAAAGCTAAAAAGGAGCCATTATTGATCAGCTGCTCAGTATTTGGAGACTGTCTTCTACTATGACTTATGAATATTCCACAGAAATAGCAATGTGAAGGTAAAGGGGTGTCCAATTTACAAAATGCCTAATTTATGCTGGGTACTTTACAGGTATTAATTCACACACATCCACCAACAACCCTACGGATTAAATAACCATATTTTCAGTTTGATAGGCTTAATAAGTTGCTAACAGCTGCACAACTAGCAAATCACAAAAACATGACTTACAACTAAATTAGATATATCTAGTTATAAATCCCATCACAGCACACTAAGTTGGGGAAAAAAGGGAACGTGGTCTATTTTATTGACCATGATGATCTCATCTAAGACCTTCTGGACAGAAAAATATCTCTCCAGTTAAAGACTCCTACAACACAGCATATTGATGACAAGAAAAGTTAAAAGTGTCTAGTAAAGAAGAAACATTGAATAGATGGACAGTTCTATGCAGAGATGTGTGTATGGAAGAACAGAAAGGGGATCTCATTCCCCTTTACCTGCTATACCCACTAATTACCCACAAATGTCAGACTCACAATCAGATTTGTCATGTACCTTCTTTGATATTGTTCTCATTACACTCTGACACTATGTTCATCTCTAGGACTTTGAGAACTCAATGAAAATATGGGAGTGCAAACATAATGAAATTCAAGCTATGTCTCAACCCCAGCTGGATTCCCAGGAATCTCAAGATAGCCTCTCTGATGAGGAGTATGCCCAGATACAGCACTTAGCTGAACTTGCAGAAAACATCATTAGCAAGTAAGTTGACTGGCCTAGGTAAAGGTGCGGGAAACACAACAAGGGATAGAAAGAAACAGCCAAATTATGTCTCTTGACTACTATACAATCTGACCTCAGTAAAGAATCTCACCTAGGGCTCTAAAACTTGATTCAGGGCTTTGACAACTCATGCAGAAGACATTCCTTGTGCTTGGCAGTAAGATAGCATGGGCATTTCCCACAAGGTCCAAAGATAAGTTTTGATCTAGTTTTGGATCCAATGGAACTAAGATTATTATCCTCGCCATTAAATATCAAAATGGCCTTTGAATTCCTAGACTCATCTACACCACTATATTTTAGCTTCCCACGCTAGTCAAGTTTCCAGTATCTCAACTGAAGTAATGCAAAAAGAACCAAGGTGGACACCTAGAGAAGAGCAGAAACATTTACTGATGTGAGGACTACCAAGAGAATTGAAGAACTAACAAGATAAAATAAATAATCCAAATCCAGTGATTAAGACTTTCATTTCTGTACTCACCCCAACTCCTGAATACATCAGATCAGTTCAATCTCTGGTCCTGCCCCTCCCCCCAAAAAACTATAATAGCAATGACTATCAGGCCACAGAAGAAAGTGGTCAATGATGTAGAATGTGCCTAAAGAGAGTCACATGGAGAGAAAACATTCTCTCAGGCTTTCACAGAGAGCAAATTGGTCAAGCAATGGTCATGACTCATCTGCATGGCTGACACTGAAAAAGGATCTACAAACTATGGTACAGAGTTTCAGGATACATCCTGAGGGGATTTGACTGAACTTAACACATGCAAACGTTACATTTCTTGTTATATAGGTCTTGTTTTATCTTGGTCTGAACCATCCAGCAGAAAAGCATAAAAACGAGGTATAAAAAGTAAAGCCAATGCTTGACCAGGTTGCTCTCTGTGAGAGCTTGAGGCCGTGAGTCATCCACATGGATGACACAGACAAAGGAACTACAGAATAATGTACAGGACTACAAGATAAACCCTGAGAGGACGTCACTGACCACATAGGAAATATAAAGTTCATGTGTTGGTATATAAGTTTTGATCTATCTAGGTCTTAACCATCCAGCAGAAAAGTATAAAAATGATGTATACATCGTGAGCCCATAATATTAAGCTGAGCTGTAAATGGCTATAGTCGACAATTTCTTTGAAAAACTCACTATGGTTGTAGAATGCTGGACTGTGTTGGATTGTGGTGTCGAGTTCAAGCACCTAAGTTACTTGAATGTCAATGGAGTGCCCACCTTTGACAGGTGTAGACAGAGGAAGGGGTGTAGAAAGAAAAAATCATGATGTGTATGTATAGACAGTACAGTTGGAATAGATAACGCTGTGCTTCTATATAATTCTATGAGAGGCAAGATCTGCACTAATGGTGGTTGGACAGGATATTATGTCGGCTTCTAGTACTATGGTCATCCACTAGGTAAATAATTATTGAATTTTTTATATAATTCAGGTATAAAAAAATAAGATAAGTAAGCAGCTACATTCTTAATTCACTGATAAGAGATATCTGCTAAAATAATATCTGTAAATATAATATCATGTATGCACCTTGTACAATACCAAAACGTTATGAAAACAGTTTGCAATGTATCAATTTATCGAATCTGTATGGTTAAGGTGTCTTGAAACTGTCTGATTGACGTTTGTATTTCAATAAAATAAAATAAAAATAAATAAATAAATAAATAAAATGAAAAAAAAAAGTAAAGCCATATTAATGCTTAGTTGTAAAAGGCTCAAGTCAAACAACTTCTGACATTGACATTTCTGCATATAACCCATTACTATTATGGATTATTGTACTATATTGGATTACTTTGCTGAATTCGTGCACCTACAATATATGAATGGAAATGGAATACACATCTTTGAAAAAAGTAAACAAATAAGGGGAATATAAATATTTTATAGTGAATTTATATTATATATATATGTATGTGTGTGTGTGTATACAAAATAGCATAGATATGCAGCTACTTTCTCTTAGTTCAATGAGAATAAAATTTTGAACTAATATTGTTTAAACAAGATATCGTGTCTGCATCTTGTACTATGAATAACTACTACAAAGACAACAATATGCAATGCATTATTGTAACTGTCCTACTAAACTGTTTTGAAACTATCTCATTGCTACTTCTTTCTCAATAAAATTATTTTTAAAAAATATAAAAGAACTTCAGAGCTCCCAGCTCACCTATGTTATTGCTTTATTCCAGACTTAATGACCTCAGCAAGATACACCCACACATGTCTCTCCTCATGGATTCTGTAAATGCTAGTGTTAACATCCTGAACAATACATTTTATGGACAAGACAGTGACAATGCAGCAGGTGCAGCTTCCTGTATTCCCACTGAGGTAAGGGAGAATGGGCAGATGAAGGACAGGAGCAAACCTAGAAAGGAAAGGGAATGAATTTGAAGGAGAGGGAAGAATAAGTTAGATACATAAACTGAAAAGAAACCATGGCTGGAAATTTTAAGGAGTGGGTGGAAATGCAGGTATTTTCTGACCAGTTGTAGGATCAAGGTAGCTACTTGGGAAATCCCACAGCAGATTTCTCCAACCAAGTAAGCAGCCCTCTTTCCTAGTTGCTATATACCATCCCAGACTCAGAAAAAAAAAAGGCAATAGATGGAGGAAAAGTGGCCTTGGACTCTTGTGATCCTACGGGGTTTCTTGCATAACTTGAGAAAGTGATACTTGCTATTGGAATGAGAACTCCAAGGATCTTTGATTCATCTCAGATACTTACTGTTAAGTATACCATCTCATGACTTTCCCTGCTGTCAGAAGATTTAAGCAGTGCTTTTTTACAAAGTAATTTTAGAGAGCTTACCTGGCATACATGAAACCCAGAATTCCAACGTCTTCACACACACACACACACACACACACACACACACACACACACACACACCTCTTTAGTGCTGGGCAAAAATACAAAGATTTGCTAAAATGTGGGTTAACTGTTTTAGGCCAGATAGTTACAGAGAAGGCCTGGGATCCAGAGTTTTTAAAAGATAGACAGTTGGACCACACTCTATTTGCTGTAGAAAAGATGGTTTTAGCCTTGGGACAAGAATTGGCCTCAAATTTACCCTCTGGTTTTCCTATGTACCTATACCCACTGTATCCAATGAATGATACCAAAGCTAAATTTTTCCATGATACTTTCTAGTTTGTACCAATACAGCTGTACAGTTGACAGCCAACATCAGTTCTTATTGATTGGTGCCTATATTATACTAGATGTGCTATATTTTGAATATTAATTTTGCACCTACAGCTACATTCTAATAGTCTGCTCTTACTTCCAATGGAGAAGCCAGCTGCATGACTACTAACCAACTCCTCTGTCTTTGTCCTTTCTTTTCATTTATTTTTTTCTTCCTTCTCCCAGAGTCTAAGCAGAAATGATGCAGTAGATGTTATATTTGGTCTTAAAGAACTCTATGATGACATCAAAGCTTTTCTGGATGAGAACTTGGTGAGTGCAGGGGACTGAATTGTGGGAGGACAAAGCATACTATCTGGAGATGGTCATTCTGCACTTGGTTCCAGGGTACTGCAGACATGGGGTCATTTTGAACAGGTCCTTAAATGGCAGTCTCTGCCTTGTCATTCAGGGTTGTCATTGATTGTATTATTCCATGGGTTATGCTAATCCACATATATTAATTCCTTGAAAGAAATCTCTCCTCTGTGTTTCAAATGACTTCTGGCCCCCAACCAAGCCAATCAAAGGTAGAATCTTCTCATCATACATGACATAGTCATAGTACAAAAGAGTAACCTATTCTGAGCTGATCAGTGTCTCTCAAGTTTTTACAAAGTTCTTGTTTTTTAATAATTTTGTTGAGAAAAATAGCAATGAGACAGTTTCAAAACCAATTAGTAGAACAGTTTCAATAATTATTACAATGCACATTGTTGTCTTAGTGGTTATTCATTGTACAAGATGAAGACCTAATATCTTTTCCACAAATACTATTAGAACAAATCTTTCTATTCATTGAATTCAGACAAAGTAGCTGCATATCTATCTTATTTTAAATATACAGATACAAAACAGTCTTTCATTTGTATTCATTTTTTTGTTTAGTTTTCTCAGAGAAGTGTATTCCATTGTCATTTAAATATTGTAGGTGTGTGAATTCTGCAAAATAATCCAGTATCGTCCGGTAGATCACAATAGTAGTGGGTTTTCTGTAGGACTGGCAATGTCAGAAGTTGTTGACTTGAGCCCTTCACAGCTCAGCATATTAATATGGCTTTACTTTATATACCTCATTTTTATACTTTTCTGCTGGATGGTTAAGACCAAGATAAAGCAAGATTACATAACAAGAAATGTATCTTTTTTTATCTAACTAGGTCAGTCAAATCCCTTCAGGATTTACCTTGAATCCCTGAACTGAAGTTTATACATCCTTTCTACAAACTTCTTGCTCCATGTAGGAAGGCAATATGAACTAGTAAGAAAATTTAGTGGAGTTTTGGTTCAAATTCCAGATCTTCTACTGACTAATTGTATTACTGCCCTAAAGCTGCCATAACAATATGCCAGGAACTGGGTGTCTTAAAATAAAAAGTACTTACTGCCTTATGATTCTGAAATCTGAAAATCCAAAATGAAGTTGTTAGTAGGGCTGCACTCCTGAAACCTTCCTTGCTCCTTCCTGGCTGCTGGTGGTTTGCTGGAAAACTTTGATGTCTCTTGGCTTGTGGATGTGCTATTCTAATCTCTGTCTCTGTCTTCACATAGCATTCCCCCCTTGTATCTTTGTCTTATAAGATTGCTTTAGGGACATCAATCACATTGGATTGACTCTAGCCTTATTAGGTGTCACCACAATGTAACAATTAATTTTGTCTGTAATGACTTGAATTTCAAATAAGGTTATATTCCATGGTATTGCCAACTAAAACCTCACCATGTCTGTGAGGATGGAGCACGATTCAACCTATAACACTAGCTATGTGAAATGACTTCAGTTCTTTGGATCTTAGTTTCCATCTATAAAATAGAAATTGTAATCTCAATCTCTCCAGTTGTTATTGAAAATTTAGCAAAATATTATAGCATGAGCTCCTGATTCCATGGCAGTGGGTTGACAGATGGTAGTTATTAGTGCTAGGGAAAATGGACTGAGACTCTGCTTTTAGGTCCCAAGATTAGTTACATGTTTACCAGAATGCAAAGCCCATGGGCACACTTGATGAGTGTGCTCTGAGGAGGCAACTGATCATGATTACCCCACTCTGAGTGCTAAGTCTCTGAGGCAGGTGCTATGCATGTCTCTCATCTAATTAGGATTTCTTTAAAGAAAGGCCTCTTAAATGAAACTGCAAGAAATATCCACTTCACCTTTTCATTTGCATATTTAATTGACCTAACTACACAGGAGGCAGAGTACCTAAGGCACTCAGGCCAGGCTATCCTGGCATCTGAGTCCAAAGCTAGCAGCAGTACTTTCTATATATAAGCAGTACTCAATGTTCTTGTCAGGTTGGGCAGCAGGAGATATGAGAGTTTAGCTTCCCACTGCTACTTAGGTTTTCTTAAAGCTCATGTCCTTAAAATTGGTCTCTTCTGGCCAACAACCTAATCTAGTCATACCTTTCTATAGGGTAGGACCTCCAGAAGGCTCTCATCCCTGAGGATCTGGTGAAGACCCACATACACATACACATACACATACACATACACATACACATACACATACACATACACATACCCAAATGAGGCTATAAGGCAGGCAGCAGTAATTAAGAATGACCATCTATCTCCAGAAAGGCTGTCATAGAGGTTATAAGGCAGTAAGGCTTTTCCCCACTATTTCAAGGACTGTTATTCTTCCCCTTGAAGAAAGAGGACAATAAAAAGCTTGGTGTTGGCTCTTGCTAGTGAGCTTTCTTTTCCTATAACAAGTTCCTAAGATAATCATATTACAAAGAGAAAAGGGCTAGGTGTGTTGTCAAATGCCTGTAATCCCAGAACATGGGAGGCTGAAGCAGGAGGATTGCTGCAAGTTCCAAAATAGCCTGGTCTACAAATTGAATTCAAGATAAGTTTGAACTTCACAGGGAAACCCTATCTCAAAAAGACAAAAAGAAAAAAAGGAAGTTGTTTCTTTATTAGAGATTTCAATCATAATTTGTTGGTCCTATAACTTTAGCCTGTGATGAGGTAGCACATCATAGTAGAAAGAACGTGGTGGGCCAAAGCTGACCACTTCGTGGCAAAGAATAAAAAAGGGTACAAAAAGACAGGCTGGCATCCCATTACCCTCTTCAAGGGCATGCCCCAATGATGAAAATACCTCCCATTAAACCTCATCTCCTAAAAGGTTTTACCAACTCCTGATAGTGCCATACTAAAAACTAAACCTTTGACACATGGGGCTTTAGTTAGAATTTAATTTTTGATAAATTGAATCCTACCAATAATTCTTACTTCCTTTATTTGGCATACATTTACTTTCTGTCTCTGGATGATTCTGATTAGTTGTAAAGCGAAACAAGTTCCTTGTCATCCCTGACTTATTTCTCCTTCAAATCCCATCCTGACTGGGCATAACCTCCCATCCCATCACCTGAACATTCACTTGTCATGCAATTGTGATAGTTGATAAAGCTCTACTTATGGCTGGAACAGCAGGTGGGCCAGACACAGCAAGAAGCCACAGACATGCCAGATCAAAAATAGAGTGCATGACTGGGAGGAAAGACAAGGCCAGTTTAGGTGGGTTACAAACTTGTCAAGGCTGAATATATCAGTGTGTTTCTGTGTCCCCAGCTTATTAACTACTGGAACATGAATGATCTCATCTGTATTGCTGATCTAGAATTTGGTTCATTGAATATGATCTCAAAAGGATCTAGTCTCCCATGCACTGTACAAAGTGCTTCTTATAGGTATAGGGTTTACTAGAGAGCACTTAAGTTTGGTTTCCTAAACCTGAGGTACAAACCAGGTTCATTATTTTATTACAAAGAGCAAATATCTAAGGGTTACAGTATGACCTAGGGAAGCAGGCCCTCTATTAGGAAGGGAAAATTGAGCCAGTCTCTCTAACCCTGTCTCTTTGCTTCACAAAATAGCTTTTAAATTACAGTAAGTGTGCAATAAAAATTCCTCCCAGCATCTGGCTGCCCCTCATGTGGCCACCCCACATGTCCTTTTCTTCAATAAAGTTGTATAAAAGGTAGGTTATTGAGTTAAACAGATCTGACTTCTGCTTAACCATGCAATGCTGAGCACTAAATTTCTAAGTCTGCTTTCTCACATATAAAATGAGAGCAGTGCCTTGTAAAGTTTTATAAGGTTATTGGTAATGGGGAATCAAATTATGTGTGCACAATGCCTGGCTTATACTATGTGCACAAATCTCAGTAGCTGTTGTTTAGGGTGACACTGGGATAGCTCCATAAACCTTGTTCTAGATCCTAAGCTATAGGAGTTACAAAATCTCAGTGTTAAATGATAGTGGATAGAATGCCTTTGTTTAGCACAAAGTATGCCCAGCCCCAAAGTGCACCCACTGTCAGTCAGTTTCCTGGATCTCCCTCTTAAGAAAGAAGAGAGTTTTCTGCAGCTAGATCTTGACTTCAAGAAAATAAAAAGGCTGATGATAGGCCAAAGGCAATTCAGGGTGTCCCTTTATGGTGTCTTGGCCACTGGAAGAAACTAGGAGTAGGGGAGTGGGCAAGAGCCTAGGAATGCAAGGTTCATGGCGTTAGGATATTTACTGTTTTTCCTGTCTACCAGTTGAGAGATGCTGAAGAGGAAGCCACACTACAAACTGCTCTGGATGCCATGAATAAGGAGTTTGAAAAGCTATCAGAGATCAACTGGATGAATTCAGTCATTTTTCCAGAGGTACATAACTTGGAGAGACAAATTAAGGGGCAATGAGAAGGGCTCTTCAGACCTGGCCTTCCAACATGGCAATGTGGTGACTGAGGGAGTTCAGCAGCAGCTTTCCACCTTAACTTTACTGCGTTTCCTCTTCCTCATCTCAGCAGACAGAATAAGTCAGAGAACATGAAAAATGAGGTTGCCACGGAAAAATGACTTGAATGAAGACCCACTTTGTAGCAAGAGATGACCAAAAAAGAAAGATTGAGATTTCTCCATGTTGTTTCTCTGACTTCAAATTGCCCTCTCTCTGCACAGTAGCTGTTGAACTTCTGTAGGACATACCAGCATTACCGTACAAATTGTTTACAACCAAAATGTGTTCTAAATGGTTGGTTTCCAGGCCATACTGGTAGATGAGTTCCAAATATCACCTTTCCCCACTGTTTGCTATTGCTTCCCCTCTGGGAAGGTAGTAGACTCTTCCAGGGTTACCTCTTAGCAGGCATGTGGCTTAAAAGAAAAGTGAGGGACCAGAGATATAGCTCAGTTGTATAAGCACTTGCCTGGCAAGTGCAAGGTCTTGAGTTTGATTCTTGGTACTGCCAAAAAGAGGAAAAAAAAAAAAGAAAATTGAGCATGACAGCAGTGACAATAACTCAGCTAGAAGGAAGTTGTTATTTTTTTAGACAACTGTGTGTACTTTCCAAAGACTGAAAAATAGTCCCCATCTCATAAGTCAAATGAATCAAAGATGTCCACTTATCACTAGGTAAATTATACTATTTATTGTGGTCAGGTATGATGGCACATGCCTGTAATCCTAACACTTAAGATGCTGAGGCAGGAGGATGGCTGTGAGTTCAAGCCTAGCCTGAACTGCATTCATAGTATGGATCTGCATAAACTCAGATTACCATTTATAACCATATAAGCAATGTACATTTAGACAAATACAGCAACCAGGCTACCATCCTGTGCCCTTTCTTAAGGTTGCTTCTGAAAAATAATTCTGCAGGTTCATGTATGTAGCCAGTAGGATTACTAGAGACAGGATAAATGGAACTAATAATAATAATAATAATAATAATAATAATAATAATAATAAATACCAATAATAATAGGGCAGATCTATACCCTTCATTTAACAGGGTATAAATTGGAGGTACAAATAATCCCCCAAAAATGTAATCTGAAAGCCGCTTAGAATATGTTTGGCTGGATTTTATAACAACAAAGTTAACCTCAGAACTATGTCTTTCAAAGACATAGTAAATTCAGAACACCATAGCAAGAAACTGGGAGGATGGGCCAGGACTACAGAGCCTGAATTATGTGGACAGCAGAGAACCCACATTCATAATACTGAGCTTTATTTAGAAAGTCATCTTTGCATTCTGGATAGGGAAGCAAATGGCCTGGAGGCAACATCTTTCCTACAGAAGGTACTTGGCTAAGGAGGTTCATCAGTTACATGTCTAAAGAAAAAGGTGTTTTTTCTAATTCATGCAAAGGTGCCACATGACCTAGCAGTGGACATAGCAAGCCTATATTGCCAATCCCTAGCCACATAACCTCAAGTGAAATATTTAACTTCTCTGAGCCTCTGCTTCTTTTTTTTAATATAATGATAATAATAATAATCACTTTGCTAGGTTGTTTTCAGACCCATATGAATATCTAGAAAGACACTTGGCATATATGGTAGGCTCTTGGTAGAGCCAAATTCCTTTCCTAGGATATATGACCAGTGAGTAGAGGTATCTCATACCAACTAGAGAATAGATCTACCTGCTTTATGTAGTCATCACCTTGCCAGACCTCTAGAAATTACTTATGAATGTTAGATAAGTAATATTTGATGTTCCTCTTGCTATTGTTTCTCAGGAAAAATCTCTAGATGCTGACGCTAGAAGCGTCGGGTTGAAATTTAAGTTCAGCAAACTGGGAAAAAAGAAAGTACAAAAAGAAGACAAAGCTAAATCAGGCCAAAGATTCCACCGTTTTATTGGTGAGTCTATTAAGCATAGAGGTCATGAAGACTTCCACAGAAAACTACCTCCCAGGAAGCCAAAGCATCCACTAGATCAACATTAGAAACACTCACAAACATGATGGTAGTGAAAAGCCAGCAAAGAGACAACCTTGGATAGTTCCAAGCAGTGTCTTGGACAAAATGTGAATTAGAATGTAATATGGACACTGGTAAGGGGACAATATGAGAAAAAATATTGCTATGTGGCCTCTGTGATATGGACAGCTGAAAAGAAAAATGGAATCAGACAGCTATTTTACTGCTTGGCGCATTTTTAAGAGTCAAGAACACTTTCTATGACTTACATAAACACTTTGCTGTGTATCTGCCATAGTAAATCTATAGAAACATAAAATTACTATACATTTCATTGCTTAAGTTTTGCTTCCATACATTTCATTGTTTAAATTTTGTTCTTTAAAAATGGTCCTAAGAATTATTTATATGTCGGGAGGATTCAAAAGATAGTTCTCTTAAGACTTGTCAGGCATGCCAAATCAGAGGCTTGTGACTTTTTTGTACATTTGGGGCCAAGACAACCTGCAAGTTTAAGAAATGTATCAGTAAAGGTCACAGGAAAAGAGGGTTATAGGACAGTAGTTTGCTTTGTTTCTCAGGAATCAAGAGTTTGCACAGATGTCAAGAGAGAATCCCTTGGACCAAGCTATATTTTTTCAGGCAGTCCAACTGTTTTGATTCCCTAAGAATCTTTCAGTTAATAGGTAGTAGTTTTAAAGAATATTTCTGAACACTCTGATGCAGTCAATAGCAGATTCATAGCATTAGGCTCTAAGAATTCACCTCTGTTTGGTTCACCTATCAGCTGATTTACTCTGATGGTTCATACAATATGAACACACCAGTCTGTCTCCTATCAGATGCTTTTTCTCTTTGAGGTTTAAGCATCTGCTAAAGTATTAACTCATTTCTGTATGTTTTTCTCTAAAGGTAATTTGTGGCATCGAAGAACTCATGAAGGTGAAGCAAAAGATGATAATCTTCCAACACCATCACTATCTCAACTGTGACCCTTGACATCTGGAAGAATTCATGATTTAGAATTCTACTATAAACTCTCAAAACCCTAACAGAGGCTGGAGTACACTATTTCAGAATAACCATGAGCATCACCAAGAGAGACCCTCCAAATTTGTATGCTAGTACATTTTTCCTGAAAATAATCCTTAGAGGTTTACATGTTCTTATTGGGCAAAGATTCTTGTACCAAGTTGTCTTGTTCAGTTATCCTTCTCTTAATACATCTTGAGCACCTACAGTATCTATTGGGATAAGCTCTTCATGAATCTATAAAGAATTTAAGGGAGTTCACTTCCTCAGGGAGTTTGTGAACAGTTTTCTCTGACTGACTGAGAAACTTGACAATAAAGAATGAATGGATGGCAGATCCTTGAGGAGATGAAGAGAGGGGAAAGGACAGCCAGGCTCAATTGTATTTCTCTTCCAACCCATACCAACTTCAATCTTCAGGATATCTCTTTTAGTTGGCTCATTAAGATAAGAACTAGGTAGATCCTGAGACTTGTGCCATTAAATGACCATGTAAAATCTTTCCTTATAAACATGCATCTCATGGATCTCTCTCTCTCTCTCTCTCTCTCTCTCTCTCTCTCTCTCTCTCTCTCTCTCTCTCTCTCTCTCTCTCTCTCTCTCTCTCTCTCTCTCCCTCCCTCCTCCATCTTTCCCTTTCTCCTCTCCTCTCCTCTCACTTTTTTCCTCTATTCTCTCTCTCTCTTTCAATCCTTTGTGTTTTTCCCTGTGTTCATATATGTCTTCTTTAAACATGTCCAGGTGGTGCTCTGGTGGCTCTGTGGTGCCACTGATGCAACTCGCCCTTTGTAGAAACCATACTGGCCCCCCTTCTAACTGCCTTGATTCTAGGCTGCTTGACTCCAAGGAGTGTTTGCTTGCATTCTTGCTGGATTTTTTAACTAAATGTCTTGCCGCTGTGCTGCAGTGTAGATTGTGTATAGTGACATAAATATGTATATAGATATATATTTTTAAGAACTTAGAATACAACTCAACCTCTAAGTGACCCTCTAATTTGTTGTGCTAACCCAGGAATCCTTACCTACTCCCCAAATCCTATACACACATATGCCTCTACTAACTGCCCTAATTCTTGGTGGAGCTTATAATCTTCTGGTGCATTTTTAGTGTCTTAGAAGTAACTGGGATCTACCTACAGCCAGCTGATTGTGATGTCTATTTAAAATTTTGATCCAGGCCACAGAAAGGAGAACAAAAATATCAATGCCCAAGAGAAGGAGCTAAGTTGGCATGCTGACCTTTTGCTCTATTTGTCCTAACCTTTATATCAGCAACTGCCTCAAACTGCACTGCTCTTTCCCCGATGAAAAGATTACATAGAGCAACCAGACCTTCAGCTCTGTGACATAAATACCAAAGCTTGAGGATGCCTAACAATTGAGTTACAACTAGACCCTCCTCTGCAAACTTTATCTGGGCCTGCATTTTCTGGAGAAGCTGTTGGGTCCATCCCAAATCACTTTCAAATCTCTCATCTTTCCCCCTTCCTTTGAGTATAAGAATTATCATAAAGAACATGGGCCTGGGGAAGTGGAGGCTAAGGTTTATTTCCCCATGGTTCTTCTTCAAAATTTCTAATGAAAAATTAGATCTAGATTGTGCCAAGTCCTGATGCAAGTCTTTTAAATGTTTAATCCCAGTCGGTGAAATCTAACCAAATCTCAGTGCCCAGAGAGGTTTTCTTTGCTTTCCCTCTCATCTCTTTCCAACCCTCAATTTGTACCTTTGGGTGTCTCTTCCTATTTAGGCAAAGAAAGCCAGAAAACTGGCCTCTCCCTGTTTCTTAGAAAAACAGTGTGCTCAGTTATTTGATTTAATCCCATAGCTGGTTCATTGAGGTGCACAGTCTAGACTTCAAACACTGGTTCTCAACTCTAGAATTCCACCAGCCTAATCCACATACACCAGCCACCTGTGTTCCACCTCTGCAGGGGTGAGGGGAAAATTACTAACAAGGGGGCTAGTCCCCAGATTTCTATGTGCTGTGCCAAACCAACAAAAAAAGTCCTAGCTCTACAACTAAAGCAGAAAGTTAATGAAAAATATGACAGAAAACATTTTAAGCTCATTTAAATATCAGAATATTAACTTACTATATATATATTTTAAGTAGAGTGTGCTATTGTTATGTCTTTGCCTTTTTCTGTGTCACTCTCTCTTCCTAGGAAGAGCTATTAGTTCAAATTAGCAAGGCTGCATTGCAGCTCAACTTGGCTCCTCCTTGGCTGGATGAACTGACACCTACATACACACTCACAAAGTTGAGAGCTACTTTACATTTTTTTTTTCAGAAGAACCTTTTCCAAAAGGGAACATTTCCAAATGAGAAAATGTAAATAAACAGAAGAAAGTCTTAGGAAAAGGTGGCCTTACCTTAGTAATGACTTAAGCATGACTGTGTCTTATAATTTTTTAATCACTAATAATAGTCAATTATAATTATGGCTCCATCTTTTGTGCTTACTTTGCTGAAATTCTATATACACTGTAATTCTGCTGCAGTGCTGTTGTACCATCTGGATTCATTTTCATCTAACCAGTCTCCAACACTGAGATAGAATAAAACCACTAGGATTGGGAGCTAGAACTAAATGTGGGATACAATTGATAGATGAGGGAGCCCAAGAGCAGATGTGGCTTCCTAAATCACTACATTACCTCCTAAATAGTTTAGCTACCAGTTTCTTCCTGAAAGAAAGACTGCTTGATGAGCACATGTTCTCACTTAGAAACAAAGCAAGAAGTGATCCTCATCTCAAAGGAGTTGCCTGGGAGCATACGCTTCCTTCAGGACTTCACTGTTAGTTACCATCTCAAATATGTTCAGAATCCATCAACATCCAAAGCTCTAGGGTTTGGTTACATCTTTGGCATTACTTTCTAAAGAAATTATTGGATGAGTAATTTCTGTCCAGAGGAACAGTGACGAAGGAAAATGTGAACAAATCTGAGTAGCCACTGACTTTTTCTGGTACCAATACTCCTAAGAAGTCAGCAGTCATCTTAAAAAGGCACTTTAACTAAAAAATTACAGTTGATTAGGAAAAACAGTTGGATCAACATCATCTTCCCTCAGGAAATAGAATAATTTTAGTTTCACAAGAGATAGAACTAACAGAAGCATCCAAACACATTTATGTCATTCCATCCTATAAGGGACTTTGATTGGCTATATAGTTTGTGGAATTGCATTTGTTTATTTGTCTACTAAACTGTAATCCATTGTTGTTTTTTTGTTCTGTGAATTTTGTTTCACCAGAGGTCCCTGAAAATAAGTAGCAGGGCCAAGGTCTGGTTGGGGGAGGACCTGGGATAGTCATGGAATCAATAGGGGAAAAAACAGAATGAAGAGATTCACAAAGTGTGCCTATTCCTCCCTCCACAAACGGAATACCAGTCCTCAAAGTTAATAAAGTATTGGTTATTAAAGTATTTTAATAAATGAATAAATATAATCAACACGAGTCTCTCATCATTTACTTTGGCAAAGAGGGTGTTAAATTGTGGTACAAATTGGGAGAGAATTTGAGTGGCCTTAAAACTCTAAACGAGCCACACGTTAGGGTTTGCAGGCAAAGGCAGATGTCAGCAATACAAGACTGGCCCTTAGAATTAATCATGATATTAAAAGAGCTACAGCAGCTCAGGACAATCTTGTAGGGAAATACCTGCCACTATAATTGTTCTAGAAGCCAATTATCTTTCAAGCTACAGGTCTCAAAGAAATAAATTACTGAGGAGGTTAAGTAGGATGAAGGAATACATCCTAGAAGGCTACCAATAAGCCTAAAACAACTTGAAAAACTGCATAATAATAACTGTTCCAGCTGGGCGTGGTGGTACATGCCTGTAATCCCAGCACTCGGGAGGCAGAGGCAGGAGGATTGTTGGTGAGTTCGAGACCAGCCTGAGCTACAAAGTGAGCTTAGGCCAGCCTGAACTGCAGTGAGACCCTGTCTCAAAAAGACAAAAAAAAAAAAAATAAATAAAAATAAAAAAAAAATAACTGTTCCTCCAACACAAACAGCACACAGCTCCTCTCTCTTCCAGAACGTGTTGAAGTAAGAATCTGTGTTCTGTTCAAATTCAAAATTAGTTAGGGACTTGTAGTCCTGTACATTATTCTGAAGATCCTTTGTCTGTGTCATCCATGTGGATGAGTCACGGCCAATGCTTGACCAGTTTGCTCTCTGTGAGAGCCTGAGAGAACGTTTTCTCTCCATGTGACTCTCCCCAGGCATAATATAGAACTTCAATCTCTTTCCTCTGTGGCTCCATAATCTCCTTGATCAGAAAATTTGGAGCTCAACTGAGTTTCATGATGTTACAGTACAGGTTCTCCTATGTCCTGAGTCTTCGCTGACCTTGAAAGGCTAGAGCCAAAATGTTGGCTGGCCTTGTGGCTCTTCTATTTCTCCAACTCTGATTTGTCAACTCAGGTTGTTAACCATCCAGAAGAAAAGCTGATTAGTATCCTGCAGCATATGCCATTCAAGATAAACCCTGTGAGGGGACTTCACTGACCACATAAGAAACATAAAGTACATGTGTTGGTATATAAGTCTTCCTCTATCTAGGTCTTAACCATCCAGCAGAAAAGTATAAAAATGAAGTATATATTATGAGGCCATAATATTAAGCTGAGCTGTAAATGGCTATGGTCGACAACTTCTTTGAATAACTCACTATTGTTGTGGAAAGCTTGACTGTGTTGGATTGTGTTGTGGAGTTCAAGCACCTAAGTTAGTTGAATGACAATGGAGTGCCCACCTTTGACAGGTGTAGACAAAGGAAGGGGTATAGAAAGAAAAAAATCATGATGTGTGTGTATAGACAGTACAGTTGGGAAAGATAATGCTGTGCTTCTACATAATCCTATGAGAGGCAAGATTTGCACTGATGGTGGTTGGACAAGATATTATGTCCACTTGTACTATGGTCATCCACTAGGAAATTAATTATTGAATTTTTGATATAATTCAGGTATAAAAAATAAGATAAGTAAACAGCTACACTTTTAATTTACTGATAAGAGACATCTGCTATAATAATGTCTGTAAGTATAATATCATGTATGCACCTTGTATGATACCAAAACAGTATGAAAACAGTTTGCAATGTATTAATTTATCGAATCTGTGTTGTTAAGGTGTCTTAAAACTGTCTGATTGATATTTGTACTTCAATGAAATAAAAAATAAATTTAAAAAATATAGGAATAGGGGCCAAGGAGATGGCTCAGTGGAATAAGCACTTCCCTGGCAAGCACAAGGGTCTAAGGTCAATCCCAGGTTCCACCAACAAAAAAGAAAAATAAATTAGAGATAGCACTAAAATGGCTAATTTCTGTTCTACTAACAGTAGCAGCAGGCGAGGCAGACATTAGTCATATTTACTAGCTGGGCAACTGATTCTATATTGGACCAAGATTTTAGAACATGGCAAAACAGTGTGAGAACTCAATTTCCTGATTTTCCAAATGCTAAAAATGGTCTGTTATTTAGAGATGCACCATCGGCAACATGGAGGACCACATTTCAGACTACCTCCCCTCCAAAAGAAACTGAACTGTTAGGCTTTATGGAGGAAACAATGCTGTTGTTGAAGAGTTCCCCTCAGCTGGCCCTGGTGATCCAGATTAGAAATGTTTTACTGCATCCAGTATACTATTAAAGGATAATCAGAAATGAAATTTAAGCCTATTTTTAAAATTATTATATAATAGCATTGCACCCTCTTGAGTGTAGGGAATCATTCAGTTATAACATGTATAGAGATTTATGCAGCCACCAACACTCAGGAATAGTTTTTACCACTCCATAAATCTCCTGCACATTATTTTCTTATAACACTCCCTCTAACCACTGATCATCAATGGTTAGTTCCTTCAGGCATGTACAGAATATGTAACATTAGGAGACAGACTCCTTTAATTCAGCATAATGCCTTTCACATTCTTTCAGTTTTTTTAATATTATTGAGAAATAAATAGCAATGAGACAGTTTAAAAACCGATTACTAGGACAGTTTCAATAATTAGTACATTACATATTGTCTTCATAGTGGTTATTCATAGTACACGATGCAGACAAGATATCCTGTCCAAATACTATTAGTACAAATATTTCTTCTCATGGACTTAAGAGAAAGTAGCTATATATCTATTCTAGATGTTTTGTATATACAGGTACAAAACAGTTGTTCATTTGTATTCCCCTTTTTGTTTAGTTTTATCAGAGATGGATATTACAATGCCATTCAAATATTTTAGATTCAAGAATTCAGCAAAATATTCCAATATAGTCCAGTAGTCCATAATAATAATGGGTTATCCATTGGACTGGCAATGTCAGAAGTTGTTGACTTGAGCCTTTTAAAGCTCAGCATATTAATATGGCTTTACGTTTTTATTTTATTAAATGCTTTTAGTGGCCTACAGTGTGACAGCAATCTATCACATGAGTCCAGGTGCAGAAACTTCCATTTGTGGTATTATTCTGGTGCTTAAAATGTATTAAACTCTGAAGCACTTCAGGTTTTAGATCTTTAGATTACTAATATTGATCTTGTGCAAAGAGAGGAAGATATATTCCAGTGCTTGATAAGCAACTAACTAATAAAGAACATTGATATTTGCAAAAACTTACTTTTTTGATAATTTTTATTGAGAAACAATAGCAATGAGACACCTTCAAAACCGATTAGTACAACAGTTTTAATAATTAACACATTGCATATTGTTGTCTTAGTGGGTATTCATTGTACAAGACACAGACATGATATCCTGTCCACAAACAGTATTAGAATAAATCTTTCTATTCATTGAATTAAGGGAATGTAGCTGTATATCTATCCTATTTTGAATATACAGATAGAAAATGGTCATTCATTTGTATCCCCATTTTTGTTTAGTTTTTCCAAAGAAGGGTATTCCATCGTCATTTAAATATTGTAGGTGAATGAATTCAGCAAAATATTCCAATATAGTCCGGGAGTCCATAACAGTCGTGGGTTATCTATAGGACAGGCAATATCAGAAGTTGTTGACTTGAGCCTTTTACAGCTCAGCCTATTCATATGGCTTTACTTTTTATACCTCATTTTTATGCTGGATGGTTAAGACCAAGATAAAGCAAGACCTATATAAAAAGAAATGTAACTTTTGTATCTGACGAGGTCAGTCAAATCCCCCCAGGATTTACCCTGAAACCCTCTACCACAGTTTGTAGATTCTTTGTCAGTGTCAGCCATGTGGATAACTCATGGGCATTGCTTAAGCAATTTTCTCTCTGTGAAAGCCTGAGAGAATGCTCTCTCAATGTGACTCTTCTTAGGCACACTATACATCATTGATCACTTTCTTCTGTGGCCTCATACTCTCTTTGATCAGAAAATATGGGACACCACTAAGCTACAGGATATAACAGTATAGGTTCTCCTATGTCCTGAGTCCTCACTGACCATGAAAATCTAGGGCCAAAATGTTGGCTGTCCTTGCAGCCCTTCTTTTTGTTTAATTTTTGGTCTGCAAATTTAAGTTGTTAACCCTCCAGAGAGAAGCTTAATGATATTATTATTCTACAAAATAGGCAGTTGAGCTTAACATCACTATCTGTCTGAATATCAAACATCTTAGACATAGAATGGAACAGGTATTTTCCATCAAGGATTGGTATGCTAAACTTCAAATCCCTACAGAATGTGAAGAAAAAAAATTAAAGTAGGAGCAAACTATTTCATATTTTACACAGAAACTTAGAAATCTAACCATATACAACATTGTAGCAGGACAGTCCTATGACTTTTTTTTAATTCTTTCAAATCATGCTGGATCAAGTGTTTTTTCTTAGCCCTGCCCACCAACCAACTCCAGCCCGTGGTCAACCCTGCAGTGCAACTCCCAGGAGAGCAGTTGTAGTGAGATCCAGCCAGCTAATCCAGGAGCAGAACAGCTCACCAGTAGGACACAGCAGGGTCACTTCCCTAGGCTGCAACAGGAAGAAGCCAAGCACAGCATCTAGACCCAAGGCAGAACCAGCTGGACTAGGTCAAATTTGATAAATCTGGGTGTGGGAAGGTGAGACACACTTCTAAACACAACATTCCAGTGCATCCTCTCTCTCTCTCTTGATCCAGAGAGGGGTCAACAGATAACCAGGGAGAAAGTTTGCCCATATGTCTCCAGGTATATCAAGTTAAGGTGATCAAATAGACCTCAGGATAACTACTTTAAATACAAATAACCAATTTATAACTGTTTAGCTGTACAAGCCCATTAATTATAAAAATTCGTCAAACACTAAATCTCACTACCCATTATTGCTGATACTAATTGAAGTCCTGTAAATACAAAATTGTAACTGCCTTAACCACATAATCTCTCTTGGGTAATAAGCTAAAGTAGCTACTACACCAAGGCTCTTCACCAAAGGTCAGAAGAAAGTGCTATAAATTATGACAAAGAAAAGGAGCAAAATGCAGTCTCATGCCCTAAGCCCACAAAGAACAAATGCAGGAGACAGGAACATTAAAGAATTTGGAAGTGACCCTCCTAAAATCACTAAAATAATAGTATCTGCAGTAAAGAAACAACTTCAGGAAAGTATAGAGAATATCAGATCAGAAATAATCACTGAAGAAGAGTTGATCCCAGTTGTTGATTCTTTCAAGTGTTTCCTGTGCGAATATGTGTTTATATTGGTATATAATGGAGTATTACTCAGCTATTAAGAACAATAAACTTGAAGCATCTATATTGAAGAGGATGCCACTTGAACATATACTCATAAGTGAAATAAACCAGAAACACATGTGCAAATATTGTACAGTCTCCCTAGTATAAGAACTCAAAAGAAGAAATACAAATAGAAATGTACAACAACATCTAAAAAGAATTCAGTCAGATAGTTAGGGCAAACTGAATGGCACATGCTGCAGGGTACTAATCAGCTTTTCTTCTGGATGGTTAACAACCTAAGTTCACAGATCAAAATTGAAGAAATAGAAGAGCCGCAAGGCCAGCCAACATTTTGGCCCTAGCCTTTCAAGTTCAGTGAAGACTCAGGACATAGGAGAAACTGTACTGTAACATCATGAAACTCAGTTGTGCCCCAAATTTTCTGATCAAGGAGATTATGGAGCCACAGAGGAAAGAGACTGATGATCTATAGTGTGCCTGGGGAGAGTCACATGGAGAGAAAACTTTCTCTCAGGCTCTCACAGAGAGCAAACTGGTCAAGCATTGGCCGTGCCTCATCCACATGGATGACATAGACAAAGGATCTACAGAGTAAGGTACAGGATTACAAGATAAACCCTGAGGGGACTTCACTGACCTCACCAGAAACAAAAGCTACATCATTTGGTAAATAGTTCTTGCTCTATCTAGGTCTTAACCATCCAGCAGAAAAGTATAAAAATGAGGTATATAACACAGTGCCATAATAATAAGTTGAGCTGTAAATGTCTATAGTCAACAACTTCTTCAGATAACTCACTATTATTGTGGAATGCTGGACTGTGTTGGAGTGTGTCACTGAATTCAGGCACCTAAATTGGTTTAATGACAATGGAGTGCCCATCTTTGACAGGTCTAGACAAAAAAACGCGTATACAAGGGAAGAATCATGATGTGTGTGCATAAACAGTACAGTTAGCATAAATATGCTGTACTTCTGCATAATTCTATGAGAAGCAAGATTTGCACTAATGGTGGTTTGACAAAATAGTATGTCTGCTTCTAGTACTATGGAAAACCACTAGGAAAATAACAAGGTAGAAAGTATTAATTATTGAATCTGTGATATAATTCAGCTATAAAAAATAAGAGAAGTAAACAGCTACACTCTCTTAATTCAGTGACTGAGACATCTACTATAATAATGTCTGTAAGTATAATATCATGTAGCACCTTGTATGATACCAAAACATTATGAAAACAGTTTGCAATGTATTAATTTATCAAATCTGTCCTGTTAATTTGTCTTGAAACTGTCTCATTGCTATTTGTTCTTCAATAAAATTAAAAAAAAAAGAAATAATCACTGAAGTAAAAAAAGAACTGGTAACTATAATGAAAGAATTACTAAGTGCCTCTAAAGTACACACTGATAAAAAAATAGAGAGGAATATAAAAATGATGGACTCCTTAAATGAGCAATATAGGAAAGAAATAGAATGCATGAAGCAGAATCAAAGAGATATAAAGAAAATTAAAAGCTCGTCATAAGCTGGCAAAACTATTTGAATAAAAGTGAAGATAGAATTTCAGATCTTGAAGACACCATTGCAGCTAGTGAAAAGGTAAGAAAAATTATCTTAAAAACAACTAGTATGCAGTAAAAAATAATTCAGTATTTCTAAGATGATGCAAAGAAGAACAATATGTTACTAATAGGCATCAATGCAAAAGAGAAAATATAAGTGATATAAAAAGAATTCAGGCAGAAGTTAATAGCAGAAATCTTCTCAAATAGGAGGAAACAATCTGACATTAAGGTAACTGAAGCAAATAGAACTCAAAATAACATCAACCCAAATAAAACCACACCCAGATATATAGTAATCAAAATCCCAGAAATCCAGCCCAAGAACAATATATTAAAGCCACTAGAGAGGGCTGGTCAAATACCTCAGCTGATTAAGGTACCTGCTTATGCAGACACAGTGGCCTGGAGTTCAATCCCAGGCCTGCTTTGCTAGCCCCACCCCTGGGGAATACCGAGACAGCGATTGAGACTGGGCATGGTGGCATATACCTGTAATTCTAGTTCTTGGGAGGCTGTAAACAGGAGGATCACTACAAGTCCGACTGATGCAATGAGAAATGTACACCCTGTACGCCCTGTCCTAAATACTAAAAAAGCAACTAGAGAAAAAAAAAAAAAAAAAAAAAACAGATCATGTTTAAAGGAAAACCCATCACAATAATGGCAGATTTCTCTTCACAAATAATGAAATCAAGAAGAGCAAGAAGCAAGTCCTCCATGAAAACAAATTCCAGCACAGACTGATATACCCTGAAAAATCTCAAGTTTGAGGGAGAAGTGAAATACTTCCATGGCAAAGAACAACTAAAGAATTTCATTATTATAAAGCCATCCCTGTAGAGACTACTAAAAGATATTTTACAGAGGGACCAAAATGACCAGAACTCCACGAATGAGAATGGAAGGAACTCATCAAAAAGGGCAAAAGATTAAACACAGGAGAAATAGAGGTATACAACAACAGTTAAATAACATGTCAATCATAAGTCAATATATATATATATATATATATATATATGTATATATATATATATATATATATATATATATATATAGTTATAAGCATCAATGTAAATATGCTCAATTTAACAATTAAAGAAAATAGACTGGCACACTGGATCAGGAAGAAAACAACTGAGATGGTCAAATAGCTCAGCAGATTAAAGTGCCTGCAAGCAGGTGCAGGGTCTGGGGGTTGCACCCCTTGGCAAGCTGTGCTGGCCTCATCCCCAGGGGCTTGCTGAGATGGCAACTGAGACTAGGTGTGGTGGTGTGTGCCTCTAATCCCAGCACTTGGGAAACTGTAAACAGGAGAATCACTATGAGGCCAAATTAGTAGTGAGACTCCGAACACACTGGAGACACTTCCCTAAAAAAATACAAAAATAAATGTGTGTGTGTGTATGTGTGTGTGTGTGTGTGTGTGTGTGTGTGTGTGTGTGTGTGTATATATATATATATATATATATAATCTGTATGTACAAAATATGATAGATATACAGCTACTCTTTCTTAGTTTAATGAGAAGAAAGATTTACACTACTAGTGTTTAGACAAGATATAATGTCTGCATCTTCTACCCTGAATAACTACTATGGAGACAACAATATACAATGTAATAATTATTGTAACAGTTCTACAAACTTATTTTGAAACTGTCTCATTGCTATCTCATTCTTAATAAAATTAACAAAAATAAATGAAGGAGGATGCAAAATACAACAATATGATGTATACAAGAAACACACTTAACTCATGAAGAAATTCATAGGCTGAAAGTCAAAGAATGGAAAACAATACTACACACACCCCAGCACCACAGAAAAAACCAGGGGTAGCAATCCTCTTTGCAGATAGTCTCAACTTCAAACCAAGAATGCTCAGACAAAATAAAGAAGGCCACTACATACTGGTTAGGTGAAAAATGCAAGTGGAAGAGGTAACAGTCATAAATACATATGCAACAAACACAGGAGCACCCAACTATATAAGAGAAATCCTACTGGACATGAAAAGTCCAAAATCCAATACCACAAACTAACATGAGATCTTAACACCCCCTTATCCCAAAACGATAGTTCAAGCAGACAAAAATTAGCAAAATAATAGCAGAACTGAACCAAACCTTGGAACAAATGGACCTAGTGGACATATACAGAATGTTCCACCCAAACACAGCTGAATACACATCTTTTTCACCAGCACATGGGGTATTTTCTAAATACTAGACCACATACTAGTCCACATACTAGTCCGTAGAAAACAAAAATTATCCCATGCATATTATCTAACCAGTGCAATGAAATTTGAAATAAATGAAAAAAGAAAAACTCCATAAATACATGAAGATTAAACAACACCCTCCTCAGCAACCAATGGGTTATAGATGAAATTGAACAAGAAATTAAACAATATCTACAATTCAATGAAAATTCAAGAACAATTTATTGGAATATATGAGATGCAATGAAAGCAGTTCTTAGAGGGAAATTTATAGCTATGAACTCACACATTAGGAAAACAGAATGGGAACAAATAAATAGCCCAATGCTGCACTTCAGATGTCTATAAAATCAATAGCACACCAAACCCAAAGCCCAAAGATGGCAGGAAATAATAAAGATTGGAGCAGAAATTTATGCAATAAAGACAAAGGAAACAATATATAGAATTAATAAATCAAAAAGTTGGTTCTTTGAAAGATTCATTAAAATTGATAAGTCTCTAGATAACCTCATTGAAAAGAGAAAAGAAAAAACTTAAATTGAAGCAATAAGGAATGAAAACGGTAAATTACCACAGACCCAGTGAAATTCAGAAGATGAATAATAGCTATTCTGTGAATTTTTACTCTCACAGAATTGAAGGCACAAAAGAAATGGACAGATTCCTAGAAAGGCACAAATTACCAAAACTGAAACAAGAAGACATAAGAACTCTCAATAATGAAATAACAGCCAATGAAATATGCAATGTAACAAAAATCCTACTGACAAAGAAAAGTCCAGGTCCCAAAGGATTCACAGCTGAAGTATGCAAGAAGTTTACAGAAGATATAATCCCAGTACTCCTCAAACTCTTTAACGAAATTGACAATGAAGGTCCAAGGAGATGGCTCAGTAGAATAAGCACTTACCTAGCAAGCACAAGGGTTTAAGTTCAATCGCCAGTTCTGCAAAAAAAAAAAAAAATTAAAAAGAAAACAATTCTCCTAAAATCATTCCTGGAGGGTGTGGGAGAGCTTCTGGCCTCCCTGCGCCACCAGAGAGAACCCTCCAGAGCAAAACTCAGGCACCCGCACGAGTGAGAACCTCTACTGCACCCCTAGGACCCCTGCAACCCTCCAGACACCAGCCCCCAAGCCCACTGAGCTAGTGAGAACTTCTGAGACTCTCTGGGGAGCCCTACTCCATCCCAGCCTGAGCCAGAGAATGTAGGAGAGCTTCTGTGCTGCAGCAAAAAAGGAGCTGAACACAACAGCTAGACCCAGGCCAGGCATAACTTGATAAACTCAAACTTCATAGACCTGCACCTGAATCTCTTTAGGTGCTAAGGTTATAACTGCACCAAAGCTCTATAACAAAGGTCAGAGGCCAGTGCTACAAAAAATGACAAAGACAAGGAGAAAAATGCAATCTCAGGCTTCAAGTCCACCCATGACAAGTGCAGAGGACACTAGTCCAGCTGAAATGAATGAATTAACAAAGTCGGAAGTAAAGAAACAACAACAGAAATGTATAGAGGAAATCAAAGCATAATTAATGCCTGAAATGAAACAATAAATTTCTGAATACATAGCAACAGAAGTAAAGAATCTAATATAGAAACATATGGGGGAAACGCAATGCCTACCCAGAAAAAGTGCAGATAACACTATTCCAGCTGAAACGTATGAATTAACAGCATTGTAAGCAAACAAACACAGGAGAAAGGTAAAGAGGAACTCAGAGCAGAAATAATTTCTGAAATAAAAAAAGAAATCTTTGAAATAATAGCATCTGAAGTAGAGAATCAATTCCAGAAATATTTGGAGGAAACCCATTTTGGAAAAAGCTCTGCAGTAAAAGAATTAATAGCTGCCTCTAAAGAAGACATGGATAAAAATTGAGGAGAGTAGAAATATAACGGATTCTGTTAATGAGCAATACAGGAAAGAGATTGCATGAAGCACAGTCAAAGAAATATAGAAGAAATTAAAATCTCAATCACAAGTCTACAAAACCATTTGAGTGAAAGTGAAAACAGTTTCAGATCTGGAAGACACTGGCGCAGCTAGTGAAAAGGTAAGAAAGGATCTCTTAAAAAACAATGAGGATGCAGGATAAAATAATGCATCACCTGCAACACATGTGTAAGTATCATACAGTCTCCCTAGTATAACAAGCGAAAAGCAGAAATGCAAAAGGAAATGTACAACAACAACTAAAATCAATTGAGTCCGATAAGACAAAGTGAATGACATATGCTGCAGGATACGAATCAGCTTTTCTTCGGAATGGTTAACAGCCTAAGTTCACAGATCAAAGTTGGAGAAATAGAAGAGCCAGAAGGCCAGCCAACATTGTGGCTCTAGCTTTTCAAGGTCAGCGAAGACTCAGGACATAGGAGAACCTGTACTGCAACATCATGAAACTCAGGTGAGCTCCAAATTTTCTGAACATGAAGATTATGGCGCCATAGAGGAGACTGAAGTTCTATAGTGTGCCTGGGGAGAGCCACATGGAGAGAAAACGTTCTCTCAGGCTCTCACAGAAAGCAAACTAGTGAAGCACTAGCTGTGACTCATCTAACATGGATGACACAGACAAAGGATCTACAGAATTAGATAAACCCTGAGGGGACTTCACTGACTTCATAAGAAACGTAAAGTACATGTGTTGGTATATAAGTCTTGATCTATCTAGGTCTTAACCATCCAGCAGAAAAGTATAAAAATGAAGTATATATCGAGGGGCCATAATATTAAGCTGAGCTGTAAATGGCTATGGTCGACAACTTCTTTGGAAAACTCACTATTGTTGTGGGATGCTGGATTGTGTTGGATTGTGTTGTGGAGTTCAAGCACCTAAGTTAGTTGAATGACAATGGAGTGCCCATCTTTGACAGGTGTAGATAAAGGAAGGGGTATAGAAAGGAGGAATCATGATGTGTGTGTATAGACAGTACAGTTGGGATAGATAACGCTGTGCTTCTACATAATCCTATGAGAGGCAAGATTTGCACTAATGGTGGTTGGACAGGATATTATGTCGGTTTCTAGTGCTATAGACAACCACTAGGAAAATAACAAGTCAGAAAGTATTAATTATTGAATCTTTGATTTAATTCAAGTATAAAAAATAAGATACGCAAACAGCTACACTCTCTTTAATGATAAAAGACATACGGTATAATAATGTCTCTAAGTATAATATCATGTATGCACCTTATATGATACCAAAACATTATGAAAACAGTTTGTAATGTATTAATTTATCAAATCCATTTTCTCAAGGTATCTTAAAACTGTCTCATTGATATTTGTACTTCAATAAAATAAAAATTTAAAAAAAAGATGATGCCAAGATGAACAATGTGAGATTAATAGGCATCAATGAGCATGAAATACAAATGTTATAAAAAAAAATATGGACAGAGGTAATAGCAGAAAATTTCCCCAACATGAGGAAACAATCTAACATTCAGCTAACCAAAGTATACAGAACACAAAATGACTTCAACTAAAAACACAATGCTGCAGGATACTAATCAGCTTTTCTTCTGGATGGTTAACAACCTAAGATCACAAGTCAGAGTTGGAGAAATAGAAGAGCCACAAGGCCAGCCAACATTTTGGACCTAGCCTTTCAAGGTCAGCGAAGACTCAGGACATAGGAGAACCTGTACTGCAATATCATGAGACTCAGGTGAGCTGCAAATGTTCTGAGCAAGGAGATTGTGGAGCCACAGAGGAAAGAGATTGAAGTTCTATAGTGTGCCTTGGGAGAGTCACATGAAGAGAAAACTTTCTCTCAGGCTCTCACAGAGAGCAATCTGGTCAAGCATTGGCCGTGACTCATCCACATGGATGACACAGACAAAGGAACTACAGAATAATGTACAGGACTACAAGATAAACC
>PVKA01027331.1:0-21682 GCA_004027165.1 Ctenomys sociabilis
CGAGCCCCGATCACAAGAGCAGCGCGCCCTCTGCAGGGCACAGCGTGGCATTGCCTCTTCACTTCCCCCGGAGGCTTCAAAACCAGCAGTGATTTCTGTGCGCTGGGTGGCTAGAAAGACATCCGTGCCACCTGGAACTTTTCAATTGCTCAAGCAACGCGGGATCCTGCCCAGCCATCTGGAATTAGTCTAAATCACCAGCTGAGGGTTGATGCTGTCTGGTTGGCCAGGACTTGCAAACAAATCGTGCTGGGTCGGTATCTGGTAAGAGTCAGAGAGTATCTTGAACTCATCATGTCCAAATCTTGATTTTTATGAGAAAACTGAGGCTTAGAGTGGATGGGTCCTGCCCACAGGAGCCTGGCTGGGACCCAAATCTGGGCTCCTCGGTCACTAGCCTTCCCTGTCCTCTCCTGGAGCCACACAACAATATCAGGGGGTACGAAGAAGCCAGGAAGAGAAAGCCTGCCAGGCGCCAGTGTGAAGCTGTACTGGGCCTTCTCTGACGCAGGATTTTGTCCAGGCCTGCAAGCCCAGCTCTCTGCCCTCCACGCCGTGTTCCCTGGATTAGCCAGGAAGTCCCCATTCTTCCTGGCATCTGACCCCTGCTTGGGTGCAGCATTGGCTAATGCTCCCAAGGGTTGTGTTAGACCAGAAATTCTGGGAGGGCAGAGCCCATGGCTTATGCTTCCTGTGGGATTTCTCCCTGCTCATGGGCTGCAGGGGCCCATTACAAGTGTGGGATGTGAAACATTTGGATGATTTTACACAGCCTGGCTGGACTTGCCTGCCTGCTCCTCTTTGTAACAAGCATCGTATGCTTAATAGATAGCTGGTCAAAGCATGGGTGCTGGGGGGAACTATGTGAGAATTACACCTCTTATCTACTGAGAGAGCCCACCCTGATTTGCACAGTATTTCCTGTGGTCTGCATCCAGACTGAAATTTCAAAAAGTTTGCATTAAAAGTGAAATTCCATGTGGCCGGGAAGATGGCTCAGTAGAATAAGCACTTGCCTGGCAAGCACAAGGGCCTGAGTTCAATTCCTGGTTCCACCAAAAAAAAAAAAAAAAAAAAAAGTGAAATATCAAAGCTAGACATGGGGCATATATCTATAATCCCAGCATTCAGGAGGCTGAGGCAAGAGGATCACCATGAGTTTGCAGGCAGTCTGGGCTACATAGTGTGTTCAAGGCCAGCCTAAAATAAACTACATAATGAGATTCTGTCACACACACACACACACACACGCACACACACACACACGGGGCTGGAGATGTGACTCAGTGACTACATACATGTTGGTATGTCACCTGCACCTGTCACAATCCACAGAACATACAGAATGCCCAACACTGAGTGAGCCCAAAGACAAGCCCTGGACTTTGGGGGCTGATGTGTCCTGTGGGGTCCCTGAGGGTAACACCTCTTCCACTCTGATGAGGGCATGGATAGTGGGTGCTAGGTATGGTGCTATGAGGACCCTGCACGTTCTGCTCACCTTTACTGGGAACCTAAAACTGCCCTAAAAAAAATCCATTGAAATTCTTTAAAAAGTGAAATGTAATATATTTACACAGAATGAGCTTTTGCAGAATTCAACTGTGGCAGTGCGTGGGTGTAGCCCCAGGACCTGCTGAATGCCAGCTTCCAAGAGAAGTCCAGAGAGCTCCAAGAGAGCCCCTGGCCCCAGTGTGTGTGGCCTTCTCCTCTGGGGAGGGCGCAGGTGCCAGTGGGTACCCCAGCAAGCAGCCCTGTGCACCCTGCTTCTCACCTGGATGCTGGAGCCACTAGTGAGAGCTTAGAGCCCCTGTGAGGGATCCGGATGTTAGCTTTGGGGTACCTGTCCAGAATGGAGGAGATTCGACACCAATTTATTCCACATTGCTCTGGGAGTGAAAAGTCCAAAATGGGGGCTGGGGTGCAGCTTAGAAGCAGTGCTGCTAAGCATGCTTGAGGCTCTGGGTTCCATCCTAGCACAAGAAAAAAAAAAAAAAAGCTCAAAGTGGGTCTCACGGGGCTAAAACCAAGGTCTGTGCAGGCTGTGCCCCCTCTGGAGGCTCTGGAAAGGGATATTTCCTTGCTTTCCCAGCTGCTGAAGGCCGAAGGCCGTCTGCTTTTCTCGATTTGTGGCAACATCCCGTGTGCTAGAAGCCAGCAGAGAGCATCTTCCAACCTCTGCCTCTCTGTCCCCGCCCTTGTCTCTCCCCCTCCCCCAACCCCCTTCCCTGCCTCTTCACTGTACTCTGACCTCTGCTTCTGATGTCGAGTTATCTCAAGCTCTGACCCTCATGCCTCTCTCTTCTGAAGACCCCAGGACCACACTGGGCCCCACAAATAGCCCACAATAATCTCCTATTGCAAGACCCTTAACCACACCTGCTCAATCGCATCTGGCACAGTAGGAACACATTCACAGGTGCTGAGGATCAGGACGTGGACCCATTATTCCATCTGCCACACTCACCAGCCAGGGGCTGCTAAGTTACGTGGTCACAACTGAACTCAGAGAAGTAAGTTTGATCTTTGCAAACCATCACAGCCCCTTGGAGAAGCCAAAGTCCCTCAGGATTCTTCAGACTTGGCTAATTCGTGTCAGCACCTTGGAGAGTGGGACCCATGAGGATGAAGGTGATCTCCCACCAGGGCTCACTTAATTATTTTAGATGTTCAAGGTTTGGAAGAGGTGGTTGGGTGTGTGCTCTGGGTCCTAGGATACATGGATGCCCCTGTTCCAGCCACAGAGAAGGATCCGGCTCTGAGTGTCAAAGGACTCCAGGTGCAGAAGCACTGCTGAAGAACTGCAGCGAAGGACACGTGAGAGAGCCAGACTCCAGGCTCCAGAAGAGGCCAGCAAGAAATCCCACTGCCCTTGCAGAGTAAACAAGACATGACTTCAGGCCATACAGGAGACAGAAGGCTGCAGGGCCAAGCGTGGCACAAGTGTCCTACAACTCCCAGAGACAAATGGGCTCTCTCTGTAATTCCCACCTGCCCCTTCTTAGGCAGTTACAAATGACAGGGAGATAATGTTCCCCACAACTCTCCCCACCACCGGCTCCTGTCGCTGTGTCCCCAGCACTTGGGACAGCTGGTGTCTTTGCCCAGTGCAAGTGCTTGAAGGCTCTTCATTGCCTTAAAATATTTTTAATCTCATTTTTTTTTTTTTGCATGAAATGAAATTCACTCTCCAGTACCCTGAGGTCATTTTTCATCTCTTCCCTCTTGGTAATTCGGGTAAAAGTACAATGAGACCTTACTGTGACAGCTCTGTCATTTTTCCTCTTCCTCAAGTGCAAGCGTCAATACTCTCAGGCTCACTTGGAGTTAAATTGGCTTTACCGAGGATACCTCGAGGTTTCCAATAACACAGAGAGAGAGGTGGTGAGGAATCTGCGTGGAGAAGGGGGCTGGGAGGTAAGAGAGACAGGTGAGGCTGATCAGCCCGTGCCACAAGCTGCCCACAGCACAACTGGCTACTTAACAGCTCGTGTACTGCCTGAGACTCGGGTGCCCCTGGAGGTGAACCACCCCAGAGCTTCTCAGCTCTTCCTACCCATTCTCCATTTTGAATAACACTGCCCTGAACTCTGCTCTGGCCTCAAAAAGCCTGTCTTGACACAGTGATTTGCTCCCTCCTGTACAATGACTGATATTCTCTCTCTCTCTCTCTCTCTCTCTCTCTCTCTCTGTCTCTCTCTCTCTCTGTCTGTCTCTGTCTCTGTCTCTGTCTGTCTGTCTGTCTTTCTGTCTGTCTCTGGGCAATGGACTCAGAACCTTTATACTGAGCTCTATCCCTTCCCACTTTTTCTCTCCTTCTCTTTCCCCTGTTATTTTATTTCTTTCTCTTTCTTGAGACAAGATCTTGCTAAATCACTAAGTTGCCTGGGCTGGACTTTAGCTTGCAGTCCTCCTGCCTCAGCTGCCCAGAGCACTGGGATGATAGGCATTCAGCCAAATTCTCTTGGACTGGATTAAACAAAAATGTATCTCATGCTGACTTCAATTTCTAAAATTCTAGTTTAAGAAAAATATTTATGTATTTATTTGGTATAGGGTCTTATTACACAGCTCAGACTTGTAGTGATCCTCCTGTTTTCAGCCTCCCCACCGCTGGGATTACAGGCATGCACCCTCATGTCTGGACTTGGTGGCTGGTTCAGCATGCCCAGGGGCTGGGCCAGCGCAGCGTGTGGTGCCAGGGTAAGAAAAATATTAAAGAAGCCAACATAGAAATAAAATCCAAGTTCTCCTATGAGCTTAGTGAGCCGCTAGATAAAAGGCTTGCATTCTGGAGCTGGCTGCACTGTCTGCCTGCCCTCCCAGGGTAGGCAGGCTCCAGCAATCTGAGCTGTGATGTGAAGTCCCCTGTCCTGACCTATAATATGAAGCCAGAATTGGTCTCCTAACTTCTGCACTGAGCTCTTGGGTGGCCCAAGGAAAAACATATTTGAAAGGCCTCTGAACAGTCAGGTAATATAAAATCAAGTTTTGAGGAGAAATATTTTCACTAAAAAATATAAACAATAACAGCCAGATGTGGTGGCACACACCTGTAATCCCAGTATTCGAGGCTGAGGCAGGAGGATTGTGGCAAGTTTGGGGCCATCTTGGGCTTCAGAGTGAGCTCAAGTGCCACCAAACAAAATGACATCGAAATGGCATGTTGTCTCCATTAAATTTCAGAGCAATAGAAGTTGTTTCCTGTTGCTAAATAGTCCTTCAAATTTTGGCAAATTGCTGGGCATGGTGGTGCTCACCTGTAATCCCAGTGCTTGGGAGGCTGAGGCAGGAGAAGTGTTGTGAGTTCAAGTAATCTGGGTTACAAATTAAGTTCAATGCCAGAATAACCTGCAAAGTAAGACACTATCCAAAAAAAAAGACTTTGGCAAATATTACACTAATTTAAGAGCACCTCCAAAATCATGAGTTGGAAGTAGTAAAATGGACAATCAACACAAGTGGTGCAAACCTATTGTTATCCCAGCACTCAGAGGCTGAGGTAGGAGTATCACTGTGAGTTCAACCTGAACTCCATAGTGAGATACTGTTTCAAGTTGTGTTATACACTAATTAGGCTGCAGTTTGCTAGATACAGAGATATTTAGGCTAAATGTAACTTAACCTTAGCTAGGTAATCTTTGGAGTATTGCTTAGACCCTATTTTGGTTACTTTTCTCATTGCTGAGACAAAATAAAAAACATATGCACTTAAAGGAGGAAGGGTTTCAGCTGGCCCCAAGTCACAGCAGCAATGGCAAGGGGCACCGCAGAAGAGAAACAGACCACGGGAGCATAGGCAGGAGGCATCAAGCACAAGCCTCCCTTTCCCTCTTATCCCACCCAGGCTATCTGTCTTTTGGGTGGTACCACTGATACGCAGGGTGGGCTTCCATTCTCCACAGCCAGATCTATGCTAAATAAATTTGGTCAACTACTCCAGTACCAAACAGCCTTAATCCCAGTATCAATAATTCCAGCCATCTCCACAAAGCCCCACCAATTAGGACTCAAGGCTTTGAGGGGGTTACATCTAGATACAAACCAAGCTGAGTGGCCTATGTCTGTAATACCAGCACGAGGGAGGCTGAGGCCAAAGGATTACTGGAAGTTCGAGACCAGCCTGGGCTACAAAGTGAGCACAAGGCCAGCCTAAAAAAAAAAAAAAAAAGATTTTCAATAAAATAGAGTTTTAAAATATTCTAAGAAAGTAAAATAAAATAGCCCAAAAGGAGGCCATAAGGGCCTGCTGCAGCAGGGGCTGGCTTTGCACTGGCCTCCTGCCTTATCCTGCCAGACCTCTGAGCTGCAATGAGCAGGCCTGGGCACTACGCCAGCCTGGAAGGCTGTGGGCTGTGCCAGCACAGAAGCACTCCAGGCAGGCAGTGCAGGCTGATCCCAGGCTTGGTGCCGAGAGCAGCCAGCATGAATGGCATTTTACCTTCCTGTGAGCCGTAGTCGACACCGCAGACCTAGTCCAGGACGGCCAAAGGGATGTGTGGTCCAAGGCAGTTTCCAGGAACGCTAAGTCACTCTTTGGTGAGTTCAGATACAGCCGTTCCAATTCTGAAAGTGCTGCTGAAGGGCAGGGAGGGTCTCTGCCCCCCCAGAAGTCTCTGATGATGCTACAGCACATGGGTGGCCACGAATGGCTGTGGCAGCAAGGGATGACGCTCACACCGAGGAGCTAGGGAGAGTTTCCTGGGGAATCCCACAGCAAGAGCCTTTCTTTGTTTTTTCTCTCTCTCTCTTTTAAAATGTACTTGGCATAGGGTTTGTAGGGTGTCACTCACTGCACAGATCAGACCCATGGTGATTCTCCTGTTTTTCAGCCTCCCGACCACTGGGACAACAGGCACATGCCACCACGCCGTTTCAGTGACTGTCTCAGCATGCCCTTGGGGTGAGGCCAGCAAGACACACTGGGGATCAAACCCCTGACCCTCGCGTTTGCCTAAGCAGGTGCTTTAATCCACTGAGCTATCTGGCCCGCCCACGAGCCCTTCTTTCTTGGAAATCCAGGACTCAGCTCTGTGGAAGAAAAGAAATGGAAACTGGCCCTTGAGCCTGCTGAGGACAGCTGCCTTAGTGGGTGAGGGCTCATGAGCCAGGGGTGCTTGAAGAACAGCCCCACCCACCAGGTAGGGCCTCTGGGGGATGCACACTGCCCACAGGGACACGGAGGTGGAGGATGTGTCTGGTGGTTCACAGCATGCAGTGTGTCCAGTCTTAAAGAGATGCCACACAGTTTTGTGAGCCTTTTGAACAGAGCTCCACCCACCAGCAGACTGCCCAGGCTTGTGCTCGGTCGCAACACTGCCGAGCTGCTGCACCGCATGATCCGCTCTACTGGGAGATCGTCCTGATGAGCAGATACAGCAACACAGAGATCCAGAAGGAAGACTCCAGCTGGGGACTCCTCCTACCTTTAAGGCAGCCAGCAAGAGGAAGTCAAAGTGGGTATGGTGGTGCACACCTATAATCCCAGCACTCAGGAGGCGAGGCTGTGAGTTTGAGGCCAGTCTGGCCTACATAGTGAATTTAAGGCCAAGTTGAATTGCAAAAGAGACCCTGTCTAAGACAGAGAGAAAGAGACAGAGACAGAGAGACAGACAGAGACAGGGAGAGAGAGAGAGAGAGATCGTGATGTGATCCCAACTGGCCCAGTGGCGCCTCTCTCTGTCCCTGTCTCTGTAGGATTGTAGGCGATCATCTCCCAATAGCAAGAGGTTATACAGGAGATCTTATTTGTAGAGGAGGAGGTGGAAAAGGCAGAGAGAGAGAGATTAGGAAGATGTGTAAAATGTGGGAAACTGCAAAAAAGCACCATCCCAATAATGCTGCTGCAGCATGAGCGATTAATCTAACAACAGGGCCATGTCACATTTCTGTGAAATCCTCAAAAAGAGGCAAAAGCAAGCATCATTGGTCAGGTTTCTTGTTAAAGCTGAACCAAAGGAAAGATTCCATGAAGCCAGCAGATAGCAGCCCCCCTTAGTGAAAGGGAAATTTGCCTCCTAATAATGGCCCTCCTCTGTCTCACTCATGTCAGCCATGAAGGTTTCCAAAGGTAAGCGCAGGTTAATATTTTTCTCTTTACATTTTGTATGTTTTTGTATTATATAACTGTTGTAGTTTGGAGTTTTGCAAGGGGAACAATAAAATGCAGGACACATATTTTATAAGATTATTTCATAATGACTCACCCAAAGAGTCATATGCAAAGAGTGCAGGGAATCTGTCCACGCCATGAAGACCAAGACTCCAGCTGAGGGCCTGGATCCCATGACAACGTCCTGCATGAGTCCAGCCTCAGACCTAGGGCTCCTAACAATGCCTCCCTCGAGGGCAACTGGAGGCCTAGTGCCTATGACAATGTCTCATGCAGGCCTGTTCAGAGATCTGTGCTGGGAAGGCCCAAAGGGCAGAGGTGGAAGCTAGAAAGTCTGTGCAGCAGGCTGAGGGGTCTGCACTGGAGCCAGGAAGCAAGGCTCCAGGTAAGAACCAGAGCTCCCCTGAAATGCACTGCAGCCGTCCTCAGCCACAACGAGGTTCTGAGCTCCTCCAGCAATGAGGAGAGCTGAGTTCCCCTCAGGAAAGCCACCCCCACCCCCCAGGAGCCTCTCCAGGAGACTGAACAGTGCACCATCTTCCCCTCTGGACCCAGGAAGTAATGCTCAGAGTGAGGACCAAGAGTTCCCTCAAAGTGAATCGTAGCCGTTTTCAGCGACAAGATCCCGAGCTCCTTTAACATTGAGAGCAGCTGAGTTCATCAGGAAAGCCAGCAGGACGAGTTCTTCCAAGAGTACCACCAGCTCCCTACAGCCTCCTAACAGCTTCCAACAGCTTTTCTTCTCCAGTTGCTACCGGCAACAACCCTCGGGTGGGCCTCCCACACCCAGCACCATGCTAGTTCAGTGCAGCTGGGTGTAACAGGTTGACAACTAGTAGCCATTGGCCACATGTAACAGTATTGTAATATATGAATATTTGGGGGTTGTGGAGCGAATCACTGGAGTGTCTGTTATTCTTTATGGGGAAATCTGTGATGATGTACAAGTGCTTTTAATGACAAGCATGTTACGGGAACAAATTGTGCTCGCAAACCAAGGTCTCACTAGGCCTCTGCGTGGGGGCGGTCAAGGCTGCCGGGGTCCTGCAGCGGGTGGAGAGGGGCTGTGGCCGAGTCAGGACTGAGGACCCTCAGGACCCCCACGGACCGTCAAGGAAACAGCGCTGCTGCAAGACGCTGGGAGGGCGGAGGCTGCTCGCTTGGAGCGTGGAGGTGTGGTTCCCTGTGCGCATGTGTGCCAGAGGCGGGTGGGGCTGCTAGGCCTCGGGTTGCCGCCCCTTCCTCTCCAGGTCCCGGATGAGACGTGTTCCTGCCCTGTTCCCCAGGGAAGATTGTTGTTCCTGTATCCGAATGTTTTGCAGTGTTTGTGAGGTTTATGGGAACCTTCAAGGAGTCATGCCCCATTCCAGGTCAGAACGTCAGGCTGGTTCTGCTTCACAACTCCAGCCCCATCCCCAAGGAGACCAAATGGGTTGAATGAGATCATCGTGTCCAGAGGGCTGGCAGGCAGGGCTCGCCGGTGTATAGTGTGTGTTCAGGAGCTCTGGCCCTCCAGGTGGGCCCGTCCTGGTTTTCGTTTTTTGTTTTTGGCGGAACCAGGGTTTCAACATTATCTATCTAAACTGCTTAAGCCTGACTTGAAATTTACCTGAGGATAAAACTTTTATCCCTTTTGCATTTTTTTCCAGACTTTTAGAGTCTGATGATGACAAAAAGGGGTGAATATTGCTAGAATGCGTATAACAAAAACACTGTAACTCTAATAAATGTTCTGTTGTGACTAGGAACCTTGTACAGAATCTACCTTTCTTGTTTTTACAGCCAAATGGTGCTGCGTTCCAGCCATCAAATAACAAAACATATCCGTTACTTTTTTTTTTTTTTTTGTGGAACCAGGGATTGAACTCAGGCCCTTGTGCTTGCCAGGGAAGCACTTATTCCACTGAGCCATCTCCGTGTCCAACAAAACATATCAATCATGGCAGCAGCATCTTCAGCGGTCCCCAAAGTGGCCTGTGGCCCTCAAACTGTGCTCTCCCCACAGGCTCCAGTGGTTTCTATGACCCAGAGGTGAGACGAAGCTGGGGAACAGTGGTGGCTCTTCCTGCCTCTTCCCCTTTCTTGAACCTTATCTTTAGAGGGTAAAACACTAACAAGTGAGGAGCAGGGTAGTAATACTCACGTATGTAAACAAACCTGACTAATGAGAACACTGTGGGGAACACAGTTTAGTTCACAGCTTCCTGTTAAATTGGTGGAGATGGCTCCTACTTTAATGGCTCCTGTTTTATTCTTTGAATCTGAAATACCTTTAATTTATTCTATATCTGTGGTTTAGAGCTCTGCCAATTCCAAATCCTCACTAGTAGTATTTTATGTGTGCCAGGAGTGTGGTGTGTATATTTTATTTGAAATAAATGGATTTCCAAAGACTTTCTTTTGAAGGGCGGGTGAGATAGCTCAGCAGACTAAGTACCTGATTAGGCAAGGACAGGGACCAGGGTTTGATCCCCAGCACCATTCCCCAGAGCATGCTAAGCTGAGCACCCAGACTGGGTATGGTAGTGCACATCTGTAATCTCAGCACTGGGGAGGCTGAGAACAGGAGTATCACTATGACTCTAAGCTGTATAGTGAGATCCTGTACCAAATACATTTAAAAAAAAATTTTTTTTTTTTTTTTTTTTTTGGGGCTGGCAAGATAGCTCAGCGGTCTAGAGCGCCTCCCAGGGACCGCGGTTCGAGCCCCAGCACCACATGCCATGCCAGCCCCTCCCCGCAGGGCCGGCTGAGCTCACCCCCCACCCCCGCGAAAAAAGAATCCGTGATGTGTAGCGAGACACTGTAATAAATAAAGGAATTTAAAAAAAAATTTTTTTTTTGAAAATACTTCCCCCCTTCTCCTTAATTTTTCCATTTTTATTTTATAAAAAATATTAAGTGGTCGGCATGGTGGCGAAGGCCTGTAATCCCGGCAGTCAGAAGGCTGAGGCAGGAGGATCAATGTGAGTTTGAGGCCAGCCTCGGCTACATAGTGAGCTAAAGTCTAGAGTGAATTACTGAGCAAAAATCCTGTTCCAGGAAATCAGAGCAATATAGATAGATAAATAAATGAATGTTGGGGTGGGGCTAGGGAGATAGCTCAATGACATAAGCGCCTGCCTAGCATGCACAAGGTCCTGAGTTTGATCCTCAGTACCCCTCCCCCAAAAGTTAATATTCTTGGGCAATATTGGTGCTCATAGTTTTAGAGGTAAGAATGACATGAATCTGTTATTATGTAAGTATGTTTGGGGGCCAGGGAGATGGCTCAGTAGAATAAGTGCTTCCCTGGCAAGCGACTGAGTTCATTCACGGTTCTGCCAAAAAAAAAAAAAAAAAAAAAAAAAAAAAAAAATTTTCAACCCACATATCAAATGTGCCTTAATGGTTTTTCATTTACATTTAAATAGTTGCTAAATTAGCTATTTAATTTTATTTATTTAGGGCTGGCCAAATAGCTCAGCTGAGATGGGCGTGGTGGCTGACACCTGTAATCCCAGCACTTGGGAGGCTGTAAAACAGAATCGCTATGAGTCCAATCTACATAGTGAGACCCTGTACACCCTGTCCTAAATACAAAAAAAAAAAAAAAATTAATGTATTTTTTGGAGACAGGGTCTCCCTATTATAGTACAGGCTGGCTTTGAACTTGCAGTGATCCTCCTGCCTCAGCCTCCTGAGTGCTGGGATCACAGGTGTGCACCACCACTGTCAGGGATTGGTTTATTTGTAAATAGCCCATTGTTCATTTGGAAAAATTAACCAGGGAAAGTCCACAACCAAAGAAAGCAGAACCCTGAAGAGGTGGCAGACCAGAGAGCACCACTACGTGGCCAGGAAGTCAGGTCAGCTCGCAGGGGCAGTGTGTCACAGCTACGGGGATGGGGGTGGGGGTATTGACTCCCCACGAGTGGCAGGAGCTGCGCCTGTCCACTTTTCTGTCCTCTTCCCAACAAGGATGGATGAGCACTTGCCCAGACTGGCCTGCCAGGGGCCGTCATAAAGAACCCAACCTAGCAACTTCTCAGAGAGTGATGCCTTTCACTCAACGTGCACAACTCAGTGACTTGTCTGTGACTTCTCTGCACCATCTTTGGCTTTGGTGTCAGAGCTATCCTGGCTTTAGGGAATGAATTGGTAAGTGGTCCTCTCTTCCTTTATTTTTAATTTTATTTTGCAGTACTGGGAATCAAACCCTGGACCTTTGCACTGAGGAACATCTGCATCCTTTTTTTTGTTTTCTGCTTTGAGATAGGGTCTTGGCTGAATCTCTCCACTGCCTGGCTGGGTCCACACTTGAAGTCTTTTCCCTCAGCCTCTCGGAGTGCTACCAGGCTTCCTTTATTTTCTGAAAAAAAAACTACGTGGACACATTTTTAAATATTTGATAAAATTCATCACGGAAGCAATAATGGCACGCACTTGTGGTCCCAGCTCTTGGGCACATGAAAAGCTGTGAGTTCAAGGCCAGCCTTATCTCAGAAAACCAAAATGAAAATAAAACAATTCACCAGGGAAGCCATCTGGTCCTGGAGTTCTCTTTCTGGGAATATTGGTAATTGCTATTTCACTTTCTTCCCTTGCCAGAGGTCCTGAAGTTAACTTTCAGGATCTTCCCAGGAAATCATCCACTTCACCTAAATTGTCTAAATCTCCTTCTCCTTTCGGAGGTTAACTTTTATTTTTATTGACTGTACTTAATGTTGGAAGTTATAGTGTTTATTGTCAACCTAAAGTAACAGCAGAGAAAGGCCCTCCAAAGAACGAGTTTATTTGAGAATGATGGGATTACCATGTAGAAATATACTTACCATAGTCAAGCACAGGAGACCAGAGATGTACTCAGGTAGGCAATGGAAGGCAAGTGATTTTTGTTTTTATTTTTGAGATAAGATCTTGCTATGTAGTTCAGGTTGGCCTTGAACTTACTATGCAGCCCAGGCTGGCTTCCCACTGGCAATCCTCCTACCTCAGCCTCCTGAGTGCTGGGATTATAAGTGTGCCAAAGAAGAGCTCTTTATGCAGAGCTGTGGTTTTCAGAGAGTCATGTTCATAGTTTCAATTATTGACAAATGAGTGCCACCCTTCCCCTTCATGGACTCCTGCCTATTAGGTCTTGATATAAATAACTTCATCTTTTTAAAAATTATATTATTTATGTATTTTATTACAGGGTCTACAGGGTCTCACTAACAAATTGGACTCCCAAATGCTGGGATTACAAGTGTATGCCACCACAGCCGGGCGTGGTGGTGCATGCCTGTAATCCCAGCACTCGGGAGGCTGAGGCAGGAGGATTGTTGTGAGTTCGAGACCAGCCTGAGCTACAAAGTGAGCTTAAGGCCAGCCTGAACTGCATAGTGAGACCCTATCTCAAAAAGACAAAAAAAAAAAGTGTATGCCACCACGCCCAGTCTCAGTCACTGTCTCTGTGTGCCCTGGGGGCAGGGCCAGCATAACACACTGGGGATTGAACCCTGGCCCCTGCACCTGCCTAAGCAGGCACTTTAATCCGCTGAGCTATCTGGCCAGCCCTGAGTGACTCCATCTTGATTTCCATAATTTTCACACTATGTAGTCTGGTTCACTTTTACTGTGCCCATCACTTCATGCACATTTGAGATGCTTATGATTTTTTTTTTTTTTTCTGCAGAACTGGGGATTGAACTCAGGCCCCTTTGCTTCTCAGGGAAGCACTTATTCCACTGAGTCATTTCCCCAGCCCTTGTGATATTTTTTTGTTGCTGTTTGGGTTCTATGGTTGCTGTCGCTGGCTTCTGTTTTTGTGTCTGGTGCTGAGGACAGAACACAGAGCCTCACACACACAGAGCAGGCCTGCTCCTGCTGAGCTCCACCCATAGCTGGGAACGGCATGTAGAGAGCGATAAATACAGGAAATCCTAAGTGTAACTTCTGCATGGCAACAGAAAAACATCTCAGGTGATTTCACTGCAATTAGTTTCTTTCAGAAAGAAAAGTACAGAGGGCTCTCCACTAAGCGCATTATTCTCAACCAGAGGACAAATAATTATACACCACCAACAGGGTTTTCAAACAGGTTATTGTGTGTGTCATCTTCTTTCTTCAAGAAGGATTAACAGCAGCAACAACCCACTATGGGCTGGCTCCCACACCAGAAGAATGGGCTGCCCTGGGATGGCAAAGGAGGGGGCTGATTCATTGGAAAGGATCTCACAGGGGACCATTACAATGGCAATTCTTCCTACTCTGTGTCAAAATAAGAGTTTTCTTAGAGGACACCAACATTTTGGACTTCCTGTGTCCTTTAAAGATACCACTTTTGTACTTTGTCTCCAAGAAAAACTGAGCTATTATATTTGGTAAGAATGAATGAATTTTTTTTTTTTTTTTTTTTTTTTGTCTTTTTGAGACAGGGTCTCACTATGCACTTCAGGCTGGCCTTAAGCTCACTTTGTAGCTCAGGCTGGTCTCGAACTCACAACAATCCTCCTGCCTCAGCCTCCCGAGTGCTGGGATTACAGGCATGCGCCACCATGCCCGGCAAGAATGAATGAATGGATGGATGGATGAATGAATGAATGAATGAATGAATATGAGGCTACAAAGGGGGCTGGAACAACCAGAAAGCCAGAAGAAGAAATGGGGGTGGAAAGATAGCTCAGTAGAATAAACACTTGCTTGGTAAGTGCAAGGGTCTGAGTTCAATCCTTGGTTCCACCAAAGAAAAAAGCCAAAAAAAAATGTATGTGTGTGCAGAAGAAGAAATGGAAAGGAGTGGTAGGAGAAGGTGCATCTGATTGGATAAGAAAACACATTGCAGTTTTGTTCTCTGATAGGAGGTTCTGGTAACTTTAAAGCTCTGAGCAGTGCTGGTGTCATGGTGCACACCTGGTAGGCTGAGGCAGGAGGGTGGCTGCAAGTTTGAGGCTGGTGTGGGCTATATAATGAGTTCAAGGCCAGCTAACACTACAAACAGAGATACTATCTCAAAAATAAATTTATTAAAACTCTGGGTAGGGAGGGTAGGAAAAGGTGAGAGAAGGAAAATGCTCCACACCAAGGTTCAGGGCAAAGCTTTGTTCAGGAGGTATACCATGAAACGAAGACATACTCTGAAAGAGGGCCCTAAGTGTTCAATGTTCTCTAAATTTTCTGTCATGACAGCACCTTGATTTTGGAGCTGCAGAGCTGAATCTATTATACTGCATGTTTTCAAAGTCATCATGGAGCGACTTTCTGTCTGTTCTGCCTATGTACTAAAGTCACCTCAAGTTGGATCTCAGACCTATATAATCTGCTACATAAGAAACAGACCTGGTAGCTCAGAGCTCTCCACACCAGCCTCTTGGCATGGGTTGGAGGAGGCTGGACCATAAGGTGCATAAAAATTCTTCAACAAGGTTCCAGGAGCAATGGGTCACACCTAGAATCCCAGCTCCTCAGGAAGTGGGGACAGGAGGATCACAGGTTCAAGCCCAGCCTGCATTAGTGAGACACACTAACGTAGTGAGAACCTGTCTCAAAAAACATTTAAAAGGCTTAGGCTGTATCTCAGTGCAAAGGTCCTGGGTTTAGTCCTCTAGTACCACAGTCATGAGAGCTGGGGCGTGGTTCACTAGTAGAGCACTCCTAGGTTCAATCCCCAGTCTGCAAAAAACAAAAAAAGTCATCACATCAGTCCGTGTATGTCATGTGTGTAAAACAATGGTCCCTTCCCAGGAGTTAATCCAGTTGGAAGAATAACAGTAAATGATCAAGGAAAAGAAGTAATGTGATAAGAGCTCCTACTCCCCACAGGGCTTCATTGAGGTCAGGGATATGCTGTAGCCTTCCACAGAGGATCTACTAGAAGGGGGAAAAAATAGGTCACTCCAGAAAGGAGAAACAATGCAAGTGAAGGCAGAGACTCTTGAGTAAGTAGAACGCATCCAAGAAGCAAAACACACTTGTCCTGGGAACCTGGTTTTGCAGTATTAAGGTTGGGTAGTACCCAATCTTAGAAGCCATTGAATGTTAGGCTAAGTAAAGACTTTGGGCTTGATCTGGTAGGAAGTTGGAACAACTGACGTTTTCTGAGTGGAGAAATATAATGGAAATTATAACATCTATTACAATAAGCTTAATTATAACATCTTGTCTTCTGACTATTGTCAACTGTCATGAAAGAACATTTCATCACATAGGATTTTTGAAAATCTCTTGCTCTGTATACCAGTGACCTATTGCTGCTATTAAAAAAAAACCAAAAACCAAAAAACAGGAGCCAGGGAGATGGCTCAGTAGAATAAGCGCTTGCCTGGCAAGCACAAGGGCCTGAATTCAATCCCCAGTTCCAAAAAAAAAAAAAAAAAAAAAAAAAAATCATTACAAATTAATGGTTTAAAACAATACAAATTTATTTTACACTTTTCAGGGCAGAAATCGGAAATGAATTCCAAGGCCCTGAATGGCAGGCCTGCCTCCTCCTGGGGCCTCCAGGGCAAATCTGTTTCCTGATTTTCCAGCTTCTCAGGCCCCGCCCCGGCCCTCGTTCCTTATGCAGACGGTGGGAGCACACGGGACAAGCCCCCACCCAGGGTGCTGCTGAGCAACCTTTGCTCCATCTGAAACCTTAGCACCCACCCAGCACACAACATAGCCCTGGTTCTGCTGATTGTGACCCGGATCTACCTGGCGGGCTCTCACTCCACGTGCCGCACTCCCCTCAGCAAGCAGGAGGCAAAGTGGCTTCACACTGCCTTGGCTGTGATAGCCCTAGCACCCTGCAGTGACCACCACCTGTGGCCCGCAGCTGGAGTGCAGCTGTTGACCACGTCCTGAAATAGAGCATCTGGGTTTCACTCAGCCCCTTCACTTCAAGACTCTGTCATCTTGGGTGTGACATCTGTCTCTCTGTGCCTTTGTTTTCTCATTACAAAATGGGTATAAATAGAAAGTAGCTTGTCACAGGGGCTGGGATTCGACTCTGAGTGCTGTGCTGGCCCCGCCCCCAGGGCATGCTGAGACAGCTATTGAGACTGGGCACGGTGGCACGCACCAGTAATCCCAGGTCTTGAACACAGGTGGATCACTACAAGTCAGATCTATGTAGTGAGACCCTGTTGACCCTGTACAAAACTACGAAATAAATAAATAATAAATAAAAAAAACAGAAACTGGGGGAGAAAAGAATGTAGCTTGTGATTTTTCCAGAGTGTGGGCTGGACATAGATAAGAATTAGGAAGCCTATCGACAAAAGCATCCTTGCAAAATCAGGTGGTGGAGAACAGGCAGGATGGTACTGGGGGCCTGTGGTCCAGCCCAGCCATCATATTTAAGCATTTAACATCAACAGGTGTGAATGATCATGCCCCACAATGGCTATTCCCTATGCCCTAGTTTTAGTGGTAATGTGTCCACAAAGTAGTAAAACAAAAGGGCTGGTTGCTCTGGAAGGAAATAAAAGGGTAGTCAATGCAAAGCACTTCAGCCTACAAATAGTGGGCTAGGTCAAAATCAAAATCAGAGGGTTCTCTGGTGCCCAGGGAAAGTCAGTATCCTTATAGCAAGCTATGACTGCAAAACAAGCTGCCTCCTGTGGACAGGGCAGATGGTGCGCTGTGGCCTACAGGAGTGGGGGCAGCCAGTGAATCTGATGGCCCTGAGTGGCCCTGAGTGGCCCTGAGTGGCTCAGCGGTTCCCAGGCTGTGAAGCAACTGGAGACTTCACTGGGCATGTCTTTCATCTGAATTGGTTCATCTGGTTGCAAACATTTAAAAAAAAAGTAGTAAAAGAAAAATCAACTTTTTTTTTCTTCAATATACTCTCAAATGCAATCTATAATGAGTCATCAAAACTTGGCTTTCTGTTCATGTGACAATTTCCCAGAAGATTCCTTTCAAAATGTAAAATTGAGAGAATTGAACCAAGAAAGAAGCAAACAGGCTTAGAATATAAACAAAAAGGACTAAAGAGCTGGGGGCATCTGACATTATTTTAAGGAAGAAAAAGAGGACCTAAGAGTTGAAATGTGCAGAAGAGTCTCCTGGACGAGATGCCTCTCCATCTGTAATCTCTAATTGGCTCACCCATGGAATCAAGCAAAACTGCTTGGGACGAGAACAGCAGACGCCCAGGCTAAGCAGCAGCTCAGCCGGCCACTAACCCACACCAGCTGCACCAGAGGAGTGCTTGTCGTGCATCATATCAGAGCTGGAACATCTGTCGCTTGGCCTGCCAGGACACAGATAAACTTACCCATATCAGGCTGGGGAGCAGCTCAGCAGCTGAGCACCTGACCAGCAGGCCTGAGACCCTGAGTTCTGCCTCCAGCACTCCAAAAAGAAAAAAACCAAAGCAACAAAAAGAACAGTATGTTACAGTTCAACAAAAAAGAAATGCCTCTGAAACACGCTTCTGTATTTCTTGAAGAAATGAGAGCTGCCTTTTATATGCTGGGGACCAAACCAACAGAACCTAAACAAACCAACCACAGTCATTACTGTGTCACATTTCAGTGAGACAATAACTCATCAAACATTTTCTCTTTTTTTTTTTTTTTTTGGTCTTTTTGAGACAGGGTCTCACTATGCAGTTCAGGCTGGCCTTAAGCTCACTCTGTAGCTCAGGCTGGTCTTGAACTCACAACAATCCTCCTGCCTCAGCCTCCCAAGTGCTGGGATTACAGGCCTGCACCACCACGCCCGGCCAAACATTTTCTCTTAATCAACTTCTGAAATTCATACCCACAATCACTTCCCTTCAGATCAAACAGCCATGGCCCATAGGACAACATTTCCTCCCAGGAAGGGAGTGGAACTTGATCCAATTTGCTCATGGCTATTTTCTTCGATGACTAAAACTAACACAGCTGGATATAGAAGTTTTTACTTCATATCTTTTATTTTTGAGGGATATTTTTTTTTAAATCTTTCTCTCTCCTCCCTCTTTCTTTCTCTTTTTCTTTCTTTCTTTCTTAATACAGGGTCTCCTTATATAGCTCAGCCTTGTAGTGATCCTTCTGACTTCTGTCTCAGCTTCCCCAGCACTGGGATTACACATGTGTACCACCATGCTTGGTTTCGGGGCTGGCACAGCATGTGGTGCCAAGGATTGAAGTCAGGTCCTTGTGTTTGCCAGTCAGGCAGTTTGACCACTGAGCTATCTCCCCAGCCCTAGTTTTCCATTTACATAATAAATCTATCTAAGAAAATAAAGGAGGACTATTTTCACTCTCTTGAAATCACTCAGGTCCCTCCTATCCTCATCTGTGACATTTGATCTATGGACTTGTGCCTCCAGACAGGTTCCGAGATGGTAAATCCTGGAGAACAATTCCATGTTCCCTGACCCACATCCCTCTTGGGAAGGCTCAGATAGGGCACCTGGTGAGTCTCACCTACTAAAGTCAATCTACAGCTCTCAGGAGCAAGGTGGATCAATCCATGGGACTTTAGCTTTAAGAGAAATGCCCCACAAACATGAAGCCAGGGCTAGTGCAGTTCAAGGCTTTTCCCTCCTGAGAGTTTCCTACATAGTGTCAAGGAAACCACAATCTGTATGGCAAAGATTCGACTATCCTTGGCACTGCACAGGTGGGACAGCACAATAGCCTGAGGCAATTCTGCTACAAGGTTAGCCCTTGGCTGTGCCTGGGCTCTGCACAGCTATTAAGGGTAGCTCAGGCCTGGCATAGTGGCCTGTGTTTGTAATCCCAGAACTCAGGAAGCTGAGCAAGGAGGATGGCAGTGAGAGTTTTAGGGTAGCCTGGATTACCTAACAAGAGTCTATCTCAAAAAATAAAATAAAATGAGTGTGGTGGTACACACTTGTAATTCTCAGCACTCAGGAGGCTGAGGCAGGAGGAGCAATGTGAATTTGAGGCCAGCCTAGGCTACATAAGTTAGTTCAAGGCCAGTGTGAAGTATACAGTGAGACCCTGCCTTAAAAAAAAGAAAAAGAATAGCTTAGTGCAAACAAGACAGCTTATGCTAAAGAAAAACCTGCTTTCCCTCTGGAAGTCTTGGATTATGACAGGAGCTGGATGGAGCCTGCCATAAATCAGAAATCAGACCCCAGAGTAACCCTTAGGGGCTGTGTCTCAAATGCCTTCCTGAGCAGGAACATGGTGCCCAGGCTGCTGCACTTCCCTGCCCAGATGAGTGCGGTGTGTGAGCTGGATGGAGGAGCGCAGGAAGCCTGCATGGGCCTCCAGACTCTGCCTGGGTCTTGCTCTTTCCAAGGTGGTTGTGGGTACCTGCCTTGTCACTATCATAGGTCTTGGTCTTGAGTTGGTGATCACCTTCCATGAATGGGACAAAATGCCTGATTTAAAGAAAGAAAGGCTTATGGTGACTCACAGTCCCAGGAGGTTCAGTCCATGGTCAGCTGGCTGCAGGACCAAAGAGCATGGGAGGAACAGAGCATGACAGTGACAGGAGCTAGGGGAAGCAGCCAGGGCCAACATAAACAAAGGCTCCTACCTCCCAGGAAGTCCTCTGTGTAGGAATTCAACCCCTAATGAAATTAGAAGGCCTCAGGATCCAATTAGTTCCTCAAATCCCATCAGCTGACAACTAGCTCTCACTACAAGGGACTTTCAGGGAACATCGCGATCCCAACCCATATAAAGGTGAGCATGGCTATACACTGAGGCCTGAAAATCCTTTTTGTGACTCTCTCAATCTAGGGGTGGGTGGTCCCTGGGTGCCCTGAGACCAAGCACACTTGTAGCTCCCCAAAGTATTTTGTTTTGAATCATGAAAAAGTGCTTACAAAATTTATCACCTTCACCATCATGATGTGTATATTTCAGGATATTAATATTCACCTTCTTGGGCTAGGGAGATAGCTTAGAGGCCTAAGTGCCTGCCTGACAAGCACAAAGTCTTGAGTTCAATCCCTGGTACTGACAGATTCTTTTTTTTTGGGGGGGGGGGTATTGTGGATTGAACTCAGGAGCTTACACTTGCCAGTCGTAAATGCCACTGAACTATCTCCCTAGCCCCGATATCTGCTGCTGAAAAAAAAATTCACCTTCTTGTACAAGCTTCCCCAACATCCATCTTTGTAACTTGCAATACTGAAACTGTACCCTCCCTAAACAGGGACACCCTATTTCTCCATCCATTCCACCCCACCATTCTACTTCCTTTTTTTTAAAAACATATTTGATACAGAGTCTTGCTACATAGCTTGGACTTATAGTGATCCTCCTGTTTTGAGCCTCCCCAGCACTGGGGTTACAGGCATGCACCACCATGCCTAGTTGCCTAGTCTGGTGGCCAGCTGAGCACACCCAGGGGTGGGGGCTGGCATGGCACATGCTGGGGATCAAACCCTGGTCCCTATGCTTGCCTAAGAAGGCACTTAGTCCACTGAGCTATCTCCCCAGTGCCTTTCTCTGTAAATTTGACTATAACATCTCTGTATAAGTGGGGTCATAATGATACTTACCTTTTTGGGACCATTTCACCCAGTACCCTGTAGGTCTACCTGTGTTGCAGCATGTGGCAGAAGTTCCTTCCTTTTAGAAGATGGAACAGTACCCCAGGGTGTGGCCCATCCCCCTTGCTTAGCCAAGCTGTCTCCATTGACACTTGGCTGGCTACTTTGAATAACATGGCTGTAGACGTAGATATATATGTTCCAGTCCAGGCTTTCAGTTCTTTTGTGAACATACCCACAAGTGGAATTGCTGGATCTGGTAATCCTGTTTTTAGTGTTTTTTGGAACAATGACTATTTAAGGAGAATGATATTCTATCACCTGGATAAACCACCTTTCGTGTTTCCATTAGTTCACTGACGAACAACTTTTTGGCTATTGTTAATAATACCACTCTGAACATGAGTGTACAAACGTCTCCTCAAATCTTTGCCTGCAGTTCTTCTGACTATGCACCCAGAAGGGGAACTGCCATTCTCTTTCCCATAGCAGCTGCACCACCTTACATTTCTACCCACAGTGCACTTGGGCTCCTGGCCCCCCCCCACTCTCACCTCCTTGCCAACAAGTCACCTTCTTTCAAGCTTTCCTGTTTATTAGCTGCCCTAATTGGTGTGAAGACCCAAAATTATTTTAATAATGCATTAGAACTCACTTGT
>PVKA01027332.1:0-30645 GCA_004027165.1 Ctenomys sociabilis
TTTAGAATGATGAAAAGAAATTGGACACAGAAAAGAAATTGGTTAAAATCCATGAATATATATCAACAATAATTACCTTGTTTATGTTAATTTCTATTTATGTGAAATATACAATGAAAGAATTTTTTGGCTTTGATATTGATCTTTTGTAATAATTTTTTTTAAAAAATTGCTTTTCAATAGAACTATTTTATAAATTTACCAAAGCTAAAAGCCCAGTTAATTTTCCAATCAATATTTCAAAGTTCTCATAATTTAATATTTTTTCACCTTTTGCCCTCATCCCTTGTTATAGGAAATTTTCTCCTGTTGAAGCTCAAATCAATAATCCCTGATCAGTTTAGGAATCAGATGAAGAACCTGAAGCATTTGGCTGAATTGAGAACCATGCATCACCAACACTGACCTCCTTGCTTTTGTGCAGAAATAGTGTTGACTTTACTGTTGCTTAGAGTGAGAGTTGAGGACAACTTCTCTGGGAAAATAATAGGTTAATTTATGATTTAATATCAATGCTTTCAATTTATTCCATTATATACTATGCATCACATAATGATTTGCATAATTTATTTCGATCTTGAAACATAGATATTCTTATTTTATCATTGATAACAGTGGGAATCAAAGAGGTTGTGATATTGCCCAATTTTCAGAACTACAGTGGGTCTATGCTACTTTCTCTCTTGAAGACATCTTTGAGAGAGCATTTAGATATATCTGGATAGGGATATAGATTGTACTTTGCATTTTCAGCTAAGTCTCAGACTTTCTTGCTTCCTATGAAGCTAATCATATTATATGATACATAAAAAAGATACCTTATTATTTCATCAGGATCCAGAGTTCTTGGATCAAGACTACAGCCTTGTACATGCCTCGTAGAACACAGAATGTGAGGAATAGAAAGTCACATTCAAGCACATATCTATTCCCCAAATTCAAAGACCCAATCCAAAATGGGCATCTGATATGAATATACACTTCTCAGATGAAGAAACACAAATGGCAAGTAAATATATGAAAGAAGTCCAACATTATTGGTCATTTAAGAAATGCAAATTAAAATGACCCTGAGATTCTGTCTCATCCCAGAAAGAAAGGCTAACATCAAGAAATCAGATAATAACAAATGCTAGAGGGGCTATGGAGAAAAAGGAACTCCTCTCCACTGTTGGTGGGAGTGCAGACTGGAGCTTCCACTGTGGAAATCACTGTGGAGATTCTCAATCAAGCCAACCATTTCCCTCCTGGGTATTTTTCCAAAAGAACAGAAAGCCTCATATCACAATGATGTATGTGCCCTCATCCCTTGTTTATAGCAGCACAATTTGTTAGAGCTGAATCCTGGAAACAATCCAGATGCTCATCAACAAAAGAATGGATAAAAAAGATGTGGTATTTTTACACAATGGAGTATTATTCTGCTATAAATCAGATTAAATTTGAGTCTTTTGTCAATAAATGGATACAGCGAGAGAGTGTACATTTTAGTGAAATAAATCAGATCCTCATATGCAAACGTCATATAGTCTCCTTAGTGTGAGAATCTGATAGAGAAAAATAGAATCTGAAGGATACAATAGACACTGGGAAAAGACAATGAACTTATTCAAAAGGAAAGAGTTACTGAGTTGAGGAGGACAGGAGAGGGAGTGGGGGAAAGATTTATCTACGTATGTAAGCAAGATGGTTTGGATCACTGTACTGTGCAGTTTTGCTGGTCTATGAAAAAAAGTTAATGTTTTAATTTGTTTTGTCTTTTTAATTGTACTTTTTAACTTCTTAATTTCTTATACATTTTTTTCTTCAATTTAACATGCATATATCTGGCAATAGTAATAACTGGTTGGAAGACAACACTGCATTACAACAAATACTGTGAAATTCATACTACTTTGTTAAGTGAAAGTCTATTATTTGTAATTTTTTCTGTTTTAATTGTAAGTTTTACTTTCTTTAAAAAATAAAATAATAAAAAATTTTAAAAACCGAAAGAGAGAGAAATAAAAGGAATAAGAATAGGTAAAAAAAGAAGGTAAATTATCACTATTTGCAGATGACATGATACTTTACTTGGAAGACCAAAAAAATTCCCCCAAGAAGCTACTAGCATTGATACAGAAATTCAGCACCATAGCAGGATACAAAGTCAATACTCAAAAGTCAATAGCATTTCTCTACACAGATAACAAACACACTGAGAGGGAAACTATGGAAACAATATCTTTTATAATAGCACCATGGAAAATGAAATACCTTGGAATTCACTTAACCAAGGAAATCAAAGATCTTTTCATGGAAAATTACAACACCCTAAGAAAAGAGATTATAGAGGATTTCTTAAGATAGAAAGAAATTCCATGCTCCTGGATAGGAAGAACCAACATTGTAAAGATGGCCGTAATCCCAAAATTGCTGTACAGATTTAATGCAATCTCTATCAAACTGCCACCAATATGCCTCCCAGACCTAGAGAAAATGTTCCTAAAATTTATATGGAAGCACCAAAAACCTAGAGTAGCAAAGGCAATCTTGGCCAATAAAGACAAGACAGGAAGCATCACAGTTCCTGATTTGAAATTATACTACAAAGCCTCTGTCATAAAATCAACATGCGTTGGCAACGAAATAGACCTGAAGATCAATGGAATAGATTAGAAGACACAGAGGCATCTATGAACACACTCAGCCATCTGATCTTTGACAAAGGGGCCAAACATACTCACTGGAAGAAAGATAGCCTCTTTAACAAAAGGTGCTGGAAAACCTGGCTTTTTACATGCCGAAAACTAAAATTTGACCCAGATCTATCATCATGCACTAAGCTAAAGTCAGAATGGATTAAAGATCTAAACATTAAAACAGAAACACTCAATCTCCTGAAAGAGAAGGTAGGAGGAACTTTGAAGACATAGGGGTACGTAAAGAGTTCATCAACAAACATATATTTGCACGGGAAGCTCTTGAAAGAATCAACAATTGGGATCAACTCTGCTTGAAGAGTTTTTGCACATCAAAAGAAATTATCAACAGAGTGAAAAGACAACCCAAAAATTTTGAAAAAATTCTAACTAATAAGCACTCAGACAAAGTTCTGCTCTCTAGAATATACAAAGAACTAAGACATAACAGGGCCCTCCAATTTAAAGGACCAGTTCAAAAATGGACATCTGAGATGAATACACACTTCTCAGCAGACAAAATTAAAGAAGTGAATAAATATATAAAAACATGCTCCATATCACTAGCCATCTGTGAAATGCAAATAAAACCAACACTGAGATACCATCTCACTCCAGAAAGAATGGCTATCATAAAAAAATCAACCAACAACAAATGTTGGAGAGGTTGTGGGGAAAAGAAAACACTTCCCCACTGCTGGTGGGAATATAGACTGATACAACAATCATGGTGGAAATCAGTGTCGAGACTCTTCAAAAGTGTAGGACTAGAAATCCCATTCAAGCAGCTATCCCCCTACTAGGAATTTTCCCAGAGGAACTGAAAACATTGTATCATAGTGATTTATGTGTATCTATGTTTATGGCAGTACAATGTGTGACAGCAAAATCTTGGAAACAACCAAGATGTCCATCACATGAGGAATGGTTGAGAAAAGTGTGATATTTCTATATAATGGAGTATTACTCAGCTATAAAGAATGATAAACTTGAAGCATTTATATTGAAGTGGATGCCACTTGAACTTATATTCATAAGTGAAATCAACCAGACACACATGTGTAAATATCATATAGTCTCCCCAGTATAAGATGTCAGAAGAAGAAATACAAATAGAAATGTACAACAACAACTAAAAAGAATTTAGTGAGATAGGGCAAACTGGATGGCATATGCTGTCGGTAGTAATCAGCTTTTCTGCTGGATGGTTAACAACCTAAGTTCACAGATCAAAATTGGAGAAATAGAAGAGCCATAAGACCAGCCAACATTTTGGCCCTAGCCTTTCAAGGTTAGCAAAGACTCAGGACATAGGAGAACCTGTACTGTAACATCATGAAACTCAGTTGTGCCCCAAATTTTCTGATCAAGAAGATTATGGAGCCACAGAGGAAAGAGACTGATGATGTATAGCATGCTTGAGGAGAGTCACATAAAGAGAAAATTTTCTCTCAGGCTCTCACAGAGAGCAAACTGGTCAAGCATTACCCATGACTCATCCACATGGATGACACAGAAAAGGATCTACAGAGTAAGGTACAGGATTACAAGATAAACCCTGAGGGGACCTCATCTGAAACAAAAGATACATCTTTTGCTATATAGGGCTTGATCTATCTCGGTCTTAACCATCCAGCAGAAAAGTATAAAAATGAGGTATATAACGTGGGGCCATAACAATAAGCTGAGCTGTAAATGGGTATAGTCAACAACTTCTACAGATAACTCACTATTATCGTGGAATGCTGGACTGTGTTGGATTGTGTCGCTAAGGTCAGGCACCTAAATTGGTTTAATGACAATGGAGTGACTATCTATGACAGGTCTAGACAATAAAAGTTGTATGCAAAGGAAGAATCAGGATGTGTGTATAAACGGTACCATTAGGATAAATATGCCATGCTTCTGCATAATTCTATGAGAAGCAAGATTTGCACTGATAGTGGTTGGGCAGGATATTATATCAGCTTCTTGTACTATGGACAACCACTAGAAAGATAACAAGACAGAAAGTATTAATTATTGAAACTGTTCCATAATTCTGTTTTAAAAAATAAGGTAAGTAAACAGCTACACTTGTTTAATTCATCTGCTATAATAATGTCTGTAAGTATAATACCATGTGTGCACCTTGTACGATAGCAAAACATTACAAAAACGGTTTGCAATGTATTAATTTATCAAATGTGTCCTGTTAATTTGTCTTGAAACTGTCTCATTGCTATTTGTTCTTCAATAAAAAGGAAAACATATTCAAAAAAAATTTTAAAAGACCACACATTCCAGCTGTCACGTCTGTCTGAATTCTTGACAATGGTACATCTTATCTGTACTGGTAAAGTTGATCTTTGCTCTGACTGAGAGACAGATCTGGGACATTGTATGATCAAGTTAACTGTAACCATGGTCAACTTGGATAACACATATTTTTAAAATTGCCCTAAATTACATACATATTTTTCTGATATAATTCTAAATATTAATGAAGATAACAAGTTTTTTCAGCCTATGTAATAAAAATTCAGCATCAGATAAGAAATTCAGTTGTTTTTTTCACTTACAAAGTATATAAGGTAACAGCTGTGTCTTATAAAATTAAATTATTGTAGATGATTTTAAAAGTATTCAGATACTCCCATGGCTCACTTCTGAAAACACGACTATAAATACTTATTTAATTGGATGATATGAGACATCAGTAGCATTTTCAAACATGGTACCTTTCAGCCACTGCCTCTTCTAGTAACCAGGCCAGATATAGCTAAGTGACCATTGTGTTTCTTTCCTGCCAAACTGAAATGTAACCTGAGAATTCTTCTCAGATTCATAACTTATTGTTTTTCATCTGAGCAATTTGTTGACATAAAAAGGAGCAGTTAATGCATACATTTTTTTCTTCTTATTCTTTTTAGTTTCTTATATAATTTTTATTGTTATTCTTATTTTTTAACCAATTTTGCAGGTTTGTATCCAGTAACCTCTACAACTAATTAAAATATAGCAACACAGCAACCACTGTTAAATTCCTGTTTCTCTGTTTATTGACATGTTGTATCATTTCTAATGGTTTGTTTGGTTGTCTTACTATTTTGAATTCTTAAATTTTCTTTAAAAAAGAAAAAAACTTACTTGCTAATTCCCCAGAATTTTCTGCTGTGAATCTTTCTTGAAATTTAGGTAAATTCATTTATAATTATATTGATTGCTCTATTCATTTAAATTCCTGAATGATTATTTATGCCAGTCATTTCCACATGTTTTTTATCATTCATAAAATAATTTTTAGTAGATATTGCCAATATATACATATATCTATTTACATTAAGCATATATTGCTATGTTAATATGCCACAGATATTATACAATATACATAGATATTAAAAGAATGAGGTTAAAACAAGTAAGAATTTTATTATTTCTTTGAGCCCACATTTGGAGAGTAGTGGACTTACAAGTTCTGTATCCAAGAGAGTTGGATTCTAAATTCACAAGTTGAATATAACAGCCAAATTACTCTTAGAAGGACCAGCCAAATAGCTCAGAGGATTAAAGTGCGTGAAATCAGGTGCAGGGGCTGGGGGTTCGATTCCTGGGCCTTCCTTGCCGGCCCAGCCCAAAGGGGCCTGCTGAGCCTGTCATTGAGACTGGGCATGGTGGCACACAACTGTAATCTCAGCTCTTGGGAGGATGTAAACAGGTGGATCACTGCAAGTCCTGTCTAGTAGTGAGACCTGAACACCCTGTAGGTCCTTTCCTAAAATCAAACTAACAAAAAAATACTCTTAGCTCCTAAAAGAAAAATTTTAGGAGATTGAAGCTAATGCATCCAATTGATAAATTAATACACAAGTCCAACATAGCTAATTTACTATTTAACATTGAAAATTGTTGTTGCTATTTCAGTTGAGCAAGTTATGAAATAGTTGGCTTATGCTTAAGGATCAGTTTGCATGAAATGTGCTGACAGTACTTTACATTCAGTTTCCTTCACTATGATGTGTGATTCTCACACACTCTGAGAGACAAGAGGTATATGGAAACAAAGGATGGAAGAAAGAATGCATCTCTTATCATGTGATCTCATCAGGACATATGGTTCCTTTAGAGAAAAAGGGAATGAAATCAACCACTCACTTAAAATTTCTCTCCAGGTCCAGCCAAATAGCTCAGTGGATTAAAGTACCTACAAGCAGGTGCAGAGGCCAGGAGTTCCATCCCTAGGCCTGCCATGCCAGCCATGCCCCCTGGACACTCTGAGATGGTGATTGAGACTGGGTGTGGTGGTACATGACTGGAATCCCAGATCTTGGGAGGCTGTAAACAGGTGGATCACTACAAGTCCGATCTAGTAGTGAGACCCTGAATGCCCTGCAGACCCTTCCCTAAAATACAAAAAATAAAAATTTCTCTCCATCCTCCTCCTACTCCTCCTCTCTCCCTCTCTCTTCTTCTGTCCTTTTCTTCCTTCTTTTTTCCCTTTCTCCTTTTCTTTTTCTTTCTCTTCCCTGTTTCTCTATTTCTCTCTGTCTCTCATATCTCCAGATTTCTTGTCACTGAATTCACATAAACTAAATGTAAATCAGCAATGACTTCTTTGCATAATTTTTCTTTTACTTTATCCTTTTCAACATTACCTAAAAGTGCCTTAGCATCTAATCTTCAAGATCAGTTTCAACTACCTAGAATTTACAACTTATATGGGTGCCCTTCATATTTGAACTACTGTTTTACCAATTCTCCTCTAATTTCACTAAATTAAATGTGCGCACCAAAAATACTTGCCATATCACTCAGACAGTTTAGGCAGCTTTGGCATATAACAACAGGCAGACTGTAAGTCTAGAGTACAGGAATTTTGATTTACTTTGGTATCTAATAGGTTATATATAAGCTTAGTGCTTTTCATATTTTTCATTTTTCTCCTTCTGAGCACATGGAAGAATTGTACTTCCCAGCTTTCTTGCAATTACACATGGCCTATAACTTGCTTTGCTTGATAAAATGTGAGCCTTTTCCTTCGAATTATGTAATTTTTCCTACCCTGGCCTCCATGCTCTGGAGCTCAAAACGAAGCCTCTATCAACCTGCTTCTTTTTGTGAAGACAACATTTATCTGAGATCTACACAACTCAGATAGATACGGGCCATAAATGAGACATAAACTATTCTTATAACATCACTGCAAATTTATAGTAATTTACAACTGTGGCAAAGCCCAGCCTGTCCTGAATTATATTTAGGAAATACTATCACCAACAAAAAGGTGATAAAATACATTGATTTAGTGTTTTATGAAATTTTGTAGAAATCAGCAATGTAAAAATGCATCATGAATAGTAAATGCTATTGAAATTCAAAATAACAAAAATATATAAATTTACATTTATAAGTTCATAAGTTATATGTTTATAAGCTGATGATCAGATATTCAGTATGATGTTGTGAGTCATTTCTTTTTATGCTATTAGTCCTTTTACTTTAATTCATTTAACAACTATTTACTAAATTGCAAAATATGGGGTACAAAACAGTACCCTATGTATTTGTACATTTGGTTGACATGTTCCATAGATTTTTTTCTCTCAACAACAGCAATAAAACTAATTGAAAATACTTTTTAAGAAATATGTATGCTAACATTCAGAAACATGAACTGCTCATGTAGGACATTTTTAGCTTTAATGAAAGTAATATAAAAGAAACACATCAGAGCATACCTGATCCCCTAGTGAGAGCAAATCTGTGATAAAACATATGTTTTACTATTCATGCCTTTAAAACACACAATCTTAGTATCTGCGTCTTTCAGGATTTCCATTTAGAAGAATGCTCACCAGGGTAGCAATGGGAACATGCTGGTTGGCATGTGTTTTCACATCGATGGCTGAAAGGTCATGGCAGGCCACTGGCCAGCCAGTATTTTCAGTTGAAGCAACGTGCGCCCACCACTGAGCTCATAGAAGTGCGTCTTAGTTATCTGAGACACTTAGCTGGATAGCAAAAGTATCTAGTTGTCCTGATAGAGGACCTGTGTCATTGAGGCATAGTACGATCCAGAGTGATCCATATGGTTTCCAAAGTGGCAGTCTACAGTCTATGCCGCAGGCTGGATATGGCAGCAAGATAAAAATTGGATAAAATTACATAAGTAGGCATCTTGGTTAAAAATCAAAGATATTTTAAAAATGCATAATAAGTAAATATTTTATATTTTTATCTAGATAGTTAATATGATGTAGACATAAAACAAACTTTGAATTTGTAGCAAATTTAAATTAGAAAGATGACTTGCTTTTCTTCTCTTGACCTGTAACTTGCCTCTAAAATTTACTCTCAGATAAAAATGAAGCATGTTTTATTGAGAACAAAGATATCTTTATTGACAAATTATAGTTATAAATATAAACATATTTTTGAGGAGTCTCTACACTGAGCTCCACAATGGTTATACCAGTCTACATTCCCACCAGCAGTGGAGAAGTGTTCCCTTCCCCTCACAACCGCTCCAACATTTGTTGTTGGTTGATTTCTTTATGATAGCCATTCTTTCTGGAGTGAGATGGTATCTCAGTGTTGTTTTTATTTGCATTTCATGGATGACTAGCGATGTGGAGCATTTTTTCATGTATTTATTCGCTTCTCTAATTTCGTCCTCTGAGAAGTGTGTATTCATCTCAGATGCCCAGCCCTAGCCTTTCAGGGCCAGCGAAGACTCAGGATGTAGGAGAACCTATACTGCAACATCATGAATCTCAGATGAGCCCCAAATTTTCTGAACAAGGAGATTATGGAGCCACAGAGGAAAGAGATCAAAGTTTTATAGTGTGCCTTGGGAGAGTCACATGGAGAGAAAACTTTCTCTCAGGCTCTCACAGAGAGCAAACTGGACAAGCATTGGCCATGACTCATCTATATGGATGACACAGACAAAGGATCTACAGAGTAAGGTACAGGATTACAAGATAAACCCTGAGGGGACTTTACTGACCTAATCAGAAACAAAAATTACATGTTTTGGTATGTAGGTCTTGCTCTATCTAGGTCTTAACCATCCAGCAGAAAACTATAAAAAGGAGGTATACAATGGGCCATAATTATAAGTTGAGCTGTAAATAGCTACAGTTGACAACTTCTACAGATAACTCACTATTGTTGTGGAATGCTGGACTGTGTTGGATTGTGTCATCGAGTGCAGGCACCTAAATTGGTTGAATGACAATGGCGTGCTCATCCTTGACAGGTATAGACAAAGGAAGGGGTATAGAAAGGAAGAATCATGATGTGTGTGCATAGACAGTACAGTTGGGATAGATAACGCTGTGCTTCTACATAATCCTATGAGAGGCTAGATTTGCACTAATGGTGGTTGGACAGGATATTATGTCGGCTTCTAGTACTATGGACAACCACTAGGAAAATAACAAGGTAGAAAGTATTAATTATTGACTCTTTGATATAATTCAGCTATAAAAAATAAGATACGTAAACAGCTACACTCTTAATTTACTGATAAGAGACATTTGCTATAATAATGTCTGTAAGTATAATATCATGTATGCACCTTTTTTGATACCAAAACATTACAAAAACAGTTTGCAATGTATTAATTTGTCGAATCCATCCTGTTAAGGTGTCTTAAAACTGTCTCATTGATATTTGTACTTCAATAAAATAAGAAAATAAACATATTTTCTCTGGAGTACAAAATGATATTGTTTTGGTAAATTTTAATATTCTTTATTTTAACATGCACATGTGCTGGTGGCACCTTGAAACTATTTCACTGTTTGTGTTTTTGTATCCACATGCTTGATCCATTTTTTTTTGGTGTAATGGGGGATTGAACTCAGACCCTTGGTCTTGCTAGGTAAGCACTTATTCTTCTGAGCCATCTCCCCAGCCCCTGTTTGATCCATTTTGATTTGATTTTAATACAGGGTGAGTTGTGTGGGTCTAGCTTCATTCTTATACATTTGAATAACAGTTTTGCCAGTGCCATTACAGTCAAAGCACATGATTTTTCCTTTTGGATAAATTCAGATAGCTGAAAGTGCATGAGTTTATGTCCAGATCTCCTGTTCTATTACACAAACCTACATATTTCTTACTGCTCCAGTACCATGCTCTTTGTGTTACTATAACTTCATTGTGTAAGTTGAAATACAGAATTTTCATGCCTCCCACTTTGCTTTTTTTCTCATGGTTGCTGTAGCTATTCAGTGTCTTTTCTGTTTCTGGATAAATTTTGGTATTATTTTTTCAAGTTCTTTGAAGAACATCATTATTTTAATAGAAATTACATTAAATATGCATGTACATTTATATATAACACTTTTGATAATATAGCAACTATTTTTTTGTCACCATCTGTCTTTATTATTAACAGCAGGTGGGACACTTTTGACATCAGTTAAAAAAATTAACTTATAAAAGCACAGATTCAGTGACGCCTCCCTGGGTACCCCAGAGAATCATACATAGATGCCAACCCAGAGCAGGAGGAAACCCCGTGAAGAGCGATGCCACCAGGGAGATGAGAAGTTCTTTATAGATGTCCCGTGTGTACTTGGTGGAGGTGACCTCGTAGGCAAAGAACCGGATGGTGAAGATCATACCAATGGCCAGGAGTACCACAGTCAGGTGGGGGAAGACAGCCGGGTTGACTGGGCTGGTGTATTGGTCATGGCCTGGAGCTCCATTTTGCCTAACACAGCCTATGCCTTCGCTTGCCACCAGAAGCTTTTGTTTCTTTTTTTGCAGTACCAGCGATTGAACTCTAGACCTTGCACTTGCCAGGCAGGTGCTTATATCACTGAGCTATCTCTCTGGCAATATGCCATCTTAATAATATTAGAATTGCCTATCCAGGAATAGGGATACCTTTTCGTTTTCTGACATTGATTCCAATCTCTTTACTTAGGGCATTACAGTTTCTCTCTCTTTTTTCTATTTATTTACTTATTTATGTATTTATTTATTTATTTATTTTTGGTGGAACCAGGGATTGAACTCAGACCCTTGTGCTTGTCAGGAAGCACTTATTCCTCCAAGCCATCTCCCTGGCCCCTTACAGTTTCTTTATAGAGGTCTTTGACTTCCTTGATTAGATTGATTCTTAGCTAATTAAATTTTTCAAGGTTATTATGAATGGAATTTTTTTCCTGATTTTTTTTCAGTTGGTTCATTACTGATTTATAGCAGGGCTATTGATTACTGTGCATTGATTTTGTATTCTGTTAGTATGCTGAATGAGTTTATTAGACTCAAGAGTCCTTTGGGTCTTCTACATAAAAGATTATGTCATTTGTAAATAAAGATAATTTGAGTGTTTTCTTTCCTGCTTGTATATTTAAAAAATATTTCTTTTGCCTGATTGATCTGGTTAAAATTTTGATTACTGTATTGAACTGGAGTGGTGACAGCGGGCAACCTGTCCCAATTCTGATTTAGGAAAAGGCTTTCAGCTTTTCCTGATTCAGTGTGATGCTGGCTTTGGATTTACTACATTATTTTTCTCAGTTTAATGTGAGGTCTTTCTATGTTTATTTTCATTGGGGCTTTTATCATAAAGACAAAGGCTTTTCTTTGCCATAATCATGATAGTTCTACTTTTGACTATTTATATGATATATTACACTAATTTTTATATGCTGTACATTTTTGCATCTGCAGATCAAGCCAACTTTATCATGGTGCATGATTTTTTTAAAGAGTAGCTGAAAAGAATGCATATTCTGCTGTTGTTGAATGAAATACTCTCAGATATCTGTGAAATCCATTTGTTCTATGGTGAGGGTTAACTCTGACAGTTCTCTGTGAATTTATTGCCTGATGGACCTGCCAATGAGAGTGCCTGGTGGGCACAGGATGGCAGCAGTGAGGGAAGGTGCCCAGAAACAGCCATTGCATTTGCCCTCCTCCTGAAGAAGGATTGCCAAAATGAATGTAGGCCAGACCAGGCTGTTAGCAGCACTCGCATCAGGGGGGAGGCCTGCTTCTGAATCTGAACACTCCTGTTAGGGGGGTGATCTGTCAGCCTTCGCTTTCAGTTTGCCTACTGTAGCTGGTATCCATCAGTCACCAGTGCCCCACCTCCATAGCCATGCACCTGACGACCTTGGTGAGAATATCCCCAGAACATGGAACCAGAGGCTCCACTGCCTCTAGTTCATCCCAAAGGAGTCTAAAGGATTAGACACTTTCATGCATGAAACTGACATGTAGAGCATGATGAGTAAATTTTTATTCCGTGAGTGAACAACAGAAATCATTACCTAGAAATTTAATTAAAAATTGGGATATGTCCAAATTTTACAAATTTTAAAGCACAATGACAAAAATCGACTTTGTGATAATCAGGAAGTTTATAATTATCCACATTTTATATAACAATAAACAGGGGGTTTACTAAAACTGTAACTCAAAGAGAAAGAAGAGGTAAAGAATACATTAAATTTATATTCAAACCCTTTTCAGTGTTAAGCACAATACTGTTTAAAATTCAACATAGTGCCCAATAGTGTCCAAGTTCAAGATAGTAGTAAGGAAAGAAATGAGGTGCAGTTTGATCTATGTATGAATAAATGCTTAAAATGCTAAACATCAGAAACTAAATTTCTTTTTTTTTTAATTTTAGGGAACAGTATAATAAAGGGTGTTCAGGGTCTCACTACTAGATCAGACTCATAGTGAGTCTCCTGTTTATAGCCTCCCACGTGATGGGATTATAGGGAGGGACCACCATGCCCAGTCTCAATCGCTGTCTCAGCACACGTGGATGGGGCCAGCATGGTAGGCCTGGGAATCACATTCCCAGCTCCGGCATCTACTTGCAGGCACTTTAATTTTCTAAGTTATTTGGCCAGCCCTCTAAATTTCTTTCTTTTTCTTTTTCTTTTCTTTCTTTCTTTTTTTTTTTCAGGACTGGGGATTGAACTCAAGCTCTTGTGCTTGCCAGGGAAGCACTTATTCTTCTGAGCCATCTCCCTGGCCCTGAAACTATTCTTTATACATGGAAAAAAAAAAACAACTCTTTAGGTAAAACACAGAAAACAGAACAAATCATAAGAAAATAGTGGTAAAACTTCTGTGTTAGCATTAGGTATTATTTATGAAAAACCAACTAAAAGGTGAGTCAAATACTGAAGGAAACTATTTATAATGAATATAATCAAAACTAATTGTTATTCTGAATTTTTTTAAACTCTAAAATTGAATTATCCAAGATAAAAACTGAATAGAGACTTGGTATATCATTAGCAAATGTACTTACCTAATAAAATCATTTTACATGAGCTACTTTCACAAAGGATCAACCCCTGAGAGGAGTATGAATCAAAGAACTACAGCTTTTTTTCAAGATAGTCAGCTCAAAACAATCTTTTGGGGAAGTATCCAAGAGAAAAAAGCTCATTCACTTCCCTTCTCTACCTAAATCTGATCCTCTTCCAGGGTTCCCTAGTGGTGGATCATAGCCAGAACTGAGGGATTCTCCCCCTTACAATAGTCCACTTGTTAAGACAGCTAGCAGGGACTGCTGGTTGCAAAATGTAGAGAATATCTGGAAGGATGAATTAAAGATACTGTGTTGATCACATAGGTTCTGATATTGGGCATCAAAACAAAACCAAGAGAGCTGAGGTACAGCACTAAGCTCTGCGAGGCCCAGTCAGGTGGTGCAGAGCCAGGAGGAAGAGCTGAAGCACACGGCTAGATCCAGCAAGGCCCAGACTACAGCCTGGACCAACAAAGAGAACCGCACAGTACAGAGGCCACAGGAGGTAACTCAGGTGAATTGGCCTGCTCCAGAGAGCCCAGGTATGTGACAGGGAATTGCCCAGACAGAACTCAAGGGAGCCAATTTACATACAAATATCCAGTGCATGACCTGCTTTGCTGTATCACTACAGCGTTTGCTCCTGGGGTCTAATATACAAAACCATTAGCTACAATGATTTATCATTTTCTAGATTTCACTTGCCATTATTAGTATGGCCAAATGTACTACTGTGGGCTGGCCAAATAGCTTAGCAGATTAAAACACCTGCAAGCAGGCGCAGGGTCCAGGGTTTCGATCTGTGGGCCTGCTGTGCCGGCCCTAACCTGAGGGCGCACTAAGATGGTGATTGAGACTGGGCATGGTGGCACATTCCTGTAATCCCAGCTCTTGGGAGGCTGTAAGCAGGTGGATCACTACAAGTCCAATCTGGCAGTGAGACCCTGAACATTCTGTAGACCCTTCCTTAAAATACAAAAAAAAAAAAAAAAAAAAAAAAAAAAAAAAAAAAAAAAAAAAAAAAAAAAAAAAAAAAAAAAAAACACAAATGTGCTACTGTAAGTAGGATGACATTATTTGGCTTAACTACATGTTCTCCCTTGGGTAATAATATCAGAAAACTCTGAGGTAATAATGTCACCAACATCCTACACTGAAGAACAGAGGACAGTGCCAAATAGAAATCAATATCCTATTCTAAATCAACAGAGAAGGCAAGATCTTGGGCCACATGCAAACCAAGAATCTCAGACACACAGAAGAGATACCTAAAAATCAGACTCTTTATAGAGTCTCCAATTGCAGTGATATAACTATATACTATCAAAATTTCACAAAAAGTATCACAGAAATCAAAATAGAGATTTTTCTCTAAGACAGAAAATGATAAGATGAAGGAGCAAAATGCCATCTCAGGGCCTCACCTCACCCAGAACAAATCCAGAAGACATCAGCACAGAAGAAATTAGAAGTCACACATGTGATATCTCTGAAATAATAGCAACTGGAATAAAAAAAACAACTATGGAGGTATAGAGAAGAAATCAAATCAGAAATAATCCCCCAGGGGAAAAAAGGGAATGATAACTATGATGAAACAATTACAGATGGCATCTAAAGAAAGCATTTATATAAAGAAGAATAGAAAAATGATGCAAACTGAATGACTAATATAAGGAAGGAAACAGAATGCATGAAACAGAATTGAAGAGGTATACAAGAAAACAAAAACTCCATTAAAAGTTGGCAAAATTACTTGAAAGATAGAGTTACAGACCTTAAAGACATTGTTGTAGCTAGGGACCAGGCAAGGCAAGATCTCTTAGAAACAACAAGGATCCAGGAAATAATAATTCAAGAGCTTCAAGACAATGCAGAAATGAGCAAAATAAGGCTAATAGAAGTCAATGAAAAAGAAGAATACAATTCAAATTACAAAAGAGTATTTGCAGAATTAAAACAGAAAACTTCCCAAATACAGGAAAAGTCTCTTAACCAAGGCATATAGAACCCCAAAGAGCATCAACCAAATTAAGTCTATACTCAGAACGTATATAATAATCAAGATCCCAGAAATTCAACATAAGAACAACATACTAAAAGCTGCTAGAGAAAAGAAATAGATCACATTTAAAGGAAATCCATCAGAATTAATAGCATATTTCTCAACACAAACCATCAAGTCAAGAACAATATGGAGTGAAGTATTTCAAATGCTTCAAAAAAATAACTTCCAACCCAGATTGATATACCCTGCAAAACTCTCTTTCAAATATTAATAGAGAAGGGGCTTGAGAGATAGCTCAGTAATTTTTTTTTTTTTTTTTTTTTTTTTTTTTTTTTTTTTTTTTTTTTTTTTTTTGTCTTTTTGAGACAGGGTCTCACTATGCAGTTCAGGCTGGCCTTAAGCTCACTTTGTAGCTCAGGCTGGTCTTGAACTCACAATAATTCTCCTGCCTCAGCCTCCCGAGTGCTGGGATTACAGGCCTGCGCCACCACGCCCGGCTAGCTCAGTAATTGAAGTACCTGCCTGGCAAGCACAAGGACCTGGGTTTGATCCTCAGTACCACATGCCACGCCAGCCACCCAAACCCAGCCTGGTGGTGCAAGCCTGTAATCCCAGCACTGGAGAGGCAGAGGATCACTACTAGTCTGAGCTACATAGTGAGTCCCTGTACCAAAGAAAGAAAGGAGAGAGAGAGAGAGAAAGAGAGAGAGAGAGAGAAGAAAGAAGAAAGAAAGGAGAAAGAAAGAAAGAAAGAAAGAAAGAAAGAAAGAAAGAAAGAAAGAAAGAAAGAAAGAAAGAAAAAGAAAGAAAGGAAGGAAGAAGAAACAAAGAAACAAAGAAGCAAAGAAAGAAATTTCAAAGTAAGATAAGTTAAAAAAAAACAAAAATTAAAGGAGAACTAAAATACTCCATGACAACAGCAACTAAAGAAAGGTCTGGCGACCAAACCAGTCCTACAAGGAGTATTGAAAGATACCCTAGAAAGGGATCAAAATGGCTACAACTCCAAGAACAACAACAGAATGAAACCATCAAACAGGGCAAACAATTAAACAAAGGAAAAGAAGGGAACCAACAGCAGGAAAATAACATGACAAACATATGCCAACACATATCAGTTATAATCATCGATGTAAATGGACTCAATTCACCAATTAAAAGAAATAGATGGGCAGAGTGAAACAAGAAACAAAATCCAATAATATAATGTACACACACACAAAAAAAAAAACCACATTTTAACTAGTATGTGGATTATTTTAGACAATATCCCATGAGCCCCTGACAATAATGTATTTAGATACTGTTAGGTGGAACACTCTAAATGTACACTAAGTCCATTCGTTCAAAGGTTTGGCTAATGTCTATCACCTATTTGCTAATTTTCTTGTCTAGTTGACCTATATCTTTGAGACAATGTGGTGTTAATGTTCCCTGTTAATACTGTGTTGTTGGTTGTTTGATTTCTCATGTCTTTAAAATCTGTCTTGTGTAGCTGGATGCTCCCATATTTGGTGCATACATATTTATGAGTGTTATCTCTTCCTCTTGAAGTGTTCTCCTGACTAGTACAGTGACCTTCTTTATCCCATTTGATCATTCTTGGTGTGAAGTTCAGACTGAAGAGGAAATTCATAGGCTGAAAGTGAAAGGATGGAAAATAATATTACACACTCTAGGAGATCAGAAAAGAGCAGGTATGCTATCCTGTCTGCAGGCATTCTGAATGCAATACAGCAACCATTGGTAACATTTTATTCTTGCTTTCAAATTCTGTACCATTTGTATTGTTGTATGTTGCTTTGTTTGTGTCTTTATTTTTGTTGTTTTTCTTTTTCTTGTTGTTTTTACTCTTTAAAATAAAACAGAAAACAAAAATACCTGTTGCAGGTCTTTTGAAAATTGTGAAATGTGAATACATGAGCAAACTACCTAATATTCCTAAACAGATTATGGGAAACATACATTCCTATAGAAAACCTAATACTAAACACTATATAATAAATACTTACTTTGATACAAGTGCATAAATTATTTTTCCACTGGGAGCACACATTACAAAACAAATACTTAAAACTGAATTGGAAGCAAAAGACATTTTAACAAAGTTGATTTCAAACTTATTTTCACTGTTTTGCTAAAACAGTACTTTAGGGAGCGGTATTTTTAAAAATAATTTCCTAAAAATGATGTTGGCTACAGAAAGAAGTACGTTTATTCTTACTGTTCTACGAGATTCTTTGATGGTCTATTTTTGTGTTTTTATTTACATTATTTGCTTTTGATGTTTCAAAACAATAATTTAATGAGACGGGGAGATGGCTCAGTGGAATAAGTGCTTCTCTGGCAAGCACAAGGGCCTGAGTTCTATCCCCAGTTCCACCAAAAAACAAAAAAGAAGAAGAAAATAACAACTTAAGATTTCATTTTACCCTTAAATACTTTTAAAATTTTACTTTATGTTGTAAAGACCATGCACTCAGACCTGTTCTCTCTCTCTCTCTCTCTCTCTCTCTGGATTTAGAAAGAAGTGCATGGATTGGACATTACTGAACATATTTTCAAAAGCTTTCAAGAATGACTTTGAAGCAAAGTGACTTTGTTTACTATATGGAATGCTGTTCATAATGGTTAAAATAATCCAAACTCAAATAGAAAGTTATTCCTATTCAGTTCATCCAACACTTAACATTGAGTGTCTCCTATGAGTTCTTGATTATGGAGCAAGATTTCTATGCTCTACATAGAGAAGTCAATGTACAATGAATATAACAAATACAGAAATTACATAGCATACTAGAAAGAGATACATGCTCTGGAGAAATAAAGTTTCAACTAGGACGTGGAAACACTTTTGACTTTTCCCATTTCTCTTCATTTTTTTGTGTGTAGTTCTGTATTCATAGCTAAAGAGAAGGCAGTCATTGCACACTATACACGATCCATTTTTTTATGTCTAATATTAGTTCTGTGTATATGTGTGGAGTTGGTGCCTACCACCAGTGTTATTTACCTATATCTTTATTCATACTCACTAAAATTTATTTAATTATTCAAAGTAGAATTATAATCAAAACATTTATGAATTTTTGCATTCTGATAAACATGCCACACATATTTGAAAGGAAGTTTTAATGCACATAAAAATCTTTCATGAAATATTTTAACTATAGTAAGCCACTTTGGTCAGACATAAACTATCATCATCTAAAAGTCTAATAATATTCCAATACCTCATATACTGCCTTTGCCTAGATATCCAGTATCTAGTATTTTAGGCATATACTGAACTCTGTCTTGCTGTAAATTATTCTAGGTTGATATTCCTACATACACAATATGTTTCTTCTAATTATAATTATAAAATATTTAATTTTAAATCAGAAAAGGCTTTTTGAATTATAGTGCTCAATATTCGTTTTTGTAGCCAGATGTGGTGGTGGAGAACTATAATCCCCAGGGCTACATAATGTTACTTTAATTTCTTACATTACATTTTCTTTTTGCGTGTGTGTGTGGAACTGGGGATTGAACTCAGGCCCTTGAGCTTGTCAGGGAACTGCTTATTCCACTGAGTCATTTCCTTAGCCCCTTGTCTATTTTCACTATTGCTTTCTTTTCTCTAAATTTTTTGTTTCTTTATTTCTTTTCTTGTAAATATTTTTTCATTTTGTTTCCAGTAATATTTTTATTTAGTGTGTTTATTCAATATTATGCATTTTTGTGCTTTAATATCCAAAATAATTCCTTCATTATTATTTTTTGCTGTCTCAGTTTTGAGTATGTTCTTCCTAATATCATGACATCTTCCTAAATCTTTTCCTTTGTTTTAAATACTTGGTAATAATCTTACCCAATTTATTGGTATACCAATCTGATATGTTTTAATTCTCTGTGGGAATGTTATTTTAATATCTTATTTTCTTTATTCTTATAGTAGTTATGTGTGTGTGATAAACTCAACATTTCTCTAACAGAGAGAAGATTTTTCTTTGCAGTTTGTTTATCTGGAGTTTTAGAAGACACAATTAAAAATCTGTTTCTAAATTACCAGAATATCCTTTCCTACTGTTTCTATAACATGATGTCTTGCTTTGGGAGATTTTGAGCTTCTTTCTCAGAGGTGCTGGGCCAGAAATGTAGTTCAGCAACATGGCACCTACCTGGCAAGGGTGAGGTCTGGAGTCATATTCCTGGTCCACATGGGGAAAAATATCTTAGTTTCCCTTAATTTCTGTCTTTAGCTTCTGTCTCCCCACCACCCCTCCAGCTCAGCCTGCCCTGGGGGTGGGGCTGACGCTACATGTGGTTCTGGGGACCCTGTCTGACCTTGCCTGAACAGGCAGTCTAGACCGCTGAGCTATCTCTCCAGCCCAAGCTTCTGTTTTCTTTGTTTCCATTTTTCCTATTTTGTTCAACTTCAATTATCACCACTTTCTTTTCAAGGTTGAGCCCTATCTTTGAAGAAAGACCTGCTCTGGGTCAATACCTAGCAGGCATGAGACTCAAATTGCTTTAGACATTAACCTGAATGCCTCATGTTTCTACATTCTTCTCATGCCAAATCCTGCTTGTTTCAGATGCTATCCTCAATTCAGCGCCCCATGCTTTGCAGTGAGCATCTGCTATTTGAGATTCTATGCTCTTGTCACTTCATTTTTCATTCTTTCCATTTATCTCTCTGCTGCTTCCTTCTGAGTTGCTGACATGAACAGAAGAAATTGTTGCTTTATCTCTTGTCACAAACTTGTATATTTGAAATATGCAAATATTTTTGCTATCTACAGTTACATTAGTATTGTCGTTTGTCACTCTGACTATTAAAATAGGCTTGTCCTGAATTGTTTTCCTCTATCCTCCTAGAATCTTCTTCTGTCACTTTTAAAATTGAAATGTGAACCAGGCGTGGTGGTGCGTGTCTATAATCCCAGCACTCGGGATTATAGTGCAAGAGCACCGCGAGTTTGCGATCAGTCTGGGGGCTATAGTCTGGGGCTGTCCTGAACTACACAGCAAACCTGTCTCTAAGTACATAAAGAAATATGAAATTCAACTGCTTATGGAAGATTTGAAGCAATTATTTCATGTTATCTAGAAAGATCAGAGTCCACATATACCACAAGAACTCTCAAATCAAACAGTTGCCCCAAATAAATTATAAAATCTTGTGTAGAGCCTCACTTTCAGTATTCTTCTCAGCTGAATTCTTGCCATAACTCAAATCTTCTGCAAGCTGTTTGGAATCTGAGAAATCAACCCCAGGTCTTTCATTTTGCTTGGTAGCTGTGGCAAAAACTTTCCTGTCATATATTCAAAATCATCATTTAAAAATTTTAAATTCATTTCTCCTTTAGCAGTATATTTTTATGGATCATAACATGATAATTTGTTACACATTCTTTGTGTAATGATCAGATCAAAATAATTGGCTTATCATCATCTTAAATGCTTATATTTGTTACCATATAACAATTCTACTTATTTGAGTAATAACCGTCTTTGCCATAGTTTGTGCCTTTCACCAGAAAAAGCATGGTCATTTTTTATAACAATTTTCCTTTCAATACTTATTACTAATCACATATGACACAGAAATGCTAAAAATATGTTAAGAGTTGGCATGCCTCCATGTCTAATAGACATGCACTTACCTCACTGCAGTTTCACTTTGAAGTTCCTCAGTATTATAGGAGGGATTAGAAGGCTTTAGTGTTATTAATGTAATGTTTTGAAGGCAATTCATGATTCATGATATTCAATTATTCATTTTTCTGTTACCCCCACAGTCTTTAATCATGGTACTTTTACTTTAGGCCAGTGACTTTGGGAGCAATATAGATGATCCTATTAGTGAATCACTACTGACATCCTGCATGACTCAGTTATATTTTAAAACAACAGTTATCTGGATTTCTAAATCTAGGAAGATAAAGGAACATCCTTTAAATAGATGTAATCAGTGCTCTGGCACCTAATTAAACAGATTTCTATTAGGAGGTAAAAATGTCATTAAATTGGCTCTTGGGGTACTGCAATCAGTCATTCCAATAAAGCTGCCAAAAAAGTGAAAATCCAAGTACCCATGAGTTTTCTAATAATGCATCTACCCCAGATATTTTCCCTCAGAAACAAACACCAATTTCAACTGGAAGTCATCCTCAGAATCCTTTATTTTCTACTGGTTTGAAAAATCAGCCATACGAGTACTGCTCCACTATTCTATTCTATTTTAGATTAGTTAAATCTTCTCTACAAGTAGCATGACCCCAAATTTTATACCCTTATTTAAAGAGAAAAGAGCATGTCACTCTTGTACATTACTGGCATTTTATAAATCTTTCCATGTGTTCTGGAGCGTACTCTGAAATAAGTACTCACAAAATTTAAAGATGTGCTTTGTTTTCTATTTCAGTGAAGTCTCTTCCTGATTTTCGTATTTGCTAAAGATGTTGAGAACAATGCACAGTATTTTGTGTGAGGACATTCATTGCAGAAATTTATAATATTTTATTATGTAATATGCAAATATCCTGAAACTCCAAAGGATAGCTGCAATCAGAAAGGGACAGAAATTGCTCAATGAGAAGGAAAAACTGGAATGAGGAAAAGGACAAATGAAAGACATACTTGGGTATATATGCAGAATAGTCTGGACTACTGTACTATCAATTTTTGCTGCTCTTGTGAAAGGAGCAGTTAGTACTTACATTTTTCCTTTACTCTAATTTTTTCTCTCTTATATTTTGAATTTCTTATAACTTCTTTGTCATTATTTCATTTTTTAAAAACCAAAACAAATCTTGCACATTTATATCTGATTGTGAACAACTAATTTGAAGATAACATCATTGTTGAATCCCTATTACTTTGTTAGTGAACTATTTTTATCATTTATAATGCTGTTTTTTTCTCTCTATTTTGTATTCTTTAAAAAGAAAAAAGATAAATTCTTCTGCTTTGAAGCACTTAGGATGAAGCATATGCTCTCTGAATAAATGAAGTTTAAAAAAATAAGCTTGAGAAAATGTTGGACAAAACATGTTTATCACACACAAAAAAATCAGGCCTCCAAAATTCAAAGGCCCAACCCAAAAATGGACATCTGAAGTGAAAATACACTTTAAAAATGAAGAAACAAACATATGAAAAAATTCTCAACATCATTGGTCATTCAAGAGATGCAAATTAAAATGATGCTAGATCCCATCTGATGCCAGAAGAATGGCTGCTATGAAGAAGTCAACCAACAACAAATGCTGGAGAGGCTGTGAGGAAAAACACAGCCTTCTGCATTGCCAGTGGGAATGTAGACTGGTACAACCAGTGTGGAAACCAGTGTGGAAATTTCTCAAAAAGCTAGCATTGGAGCTTCCATTCAAGCCAGCTAACCCCCTCCTAAATATTTTCCAAAAGAACTGAAAAACATCAGACCACAGTAATATATGTCTACCCATGTTTATGGCAGTACAATTTGTCATAGCTAAATTTTGGAAACCATCCAAATGCCTATTAGTGGAGGGATGGATAAAAAAAGATGTGGTATTTTTACAAAAATAAAGTATGACCCTGCTGTAAACAAGGTAAATCTGAGGCTTTCATAGGTAAATGGATGTAACTAGAAACTGTACTGATAAGTGAAATAAATCAGACCTACATGTGCAAACATTGTAGTGTCTTTCTAGTGTGAGAACCTGAAAGAGTAAATAAAATCTGAAAGATACAACAGATACTGTGAAGGGGAAAGAGTCTGTTCAGTGGGAAGGAAACACTGGGATGAGAAAAGAGACAGAAGAAGAGTAAAAGATGTATTTATGTATATACAGAGGATAGCTTGTATAATTGTACTGCTGATTTCTACAGTTCTATTAAAAGTAGCAGTTAGTGCTTAATTTTTTAAAGTTTATTTTTATTAGTTTTCTCCTTTTTGTAACTTTTTTCTTTTTACCAATTTTGCAGGTTTACATCTGATAACCTAAGCAACTAATTTGAAGATAACATTATGCAATACAACAGCCATTTCCTTTTACTTTGTTTAATGAGCTTTTATATCTTTTCTAATTTATTTTTACCATTTTGTATTCTTTAAAAATTAAAAATAAAAATGTTTATCACTGGTGCACAGCTAATGATTTCAAAAGATGTTCTATGTTTTCTAATAAAAGCATATAGAATTATACACAAATTATTAACAAATAAAAACACCTTATCCTAATAGAAAAAAAAAATCCCCAAATAGATACATAATTGCCTACAATGAGAAGAATCACCAAATAGCTCAGCAGATTAAAGTGCCTGCAAGAAGGCACAGGAGCCAGGGATTCGATCCCCCGACCTGCTGTATTGGCCCCGCCCCCTGGGAGCTCTGAGGCGGTCATTGAGACTGGGCATGGTGGTGCTCACCTGTAATCCCAACCCTTGGGAGGCTGTAAACAGGTGGATCACTATGAGTCTGATCTAGTAGTGAGACCCTGAACACACACACAAAAAAAAATTTAGAAAAATCCAATATATGGGTACAGAATAGGATGAAGGGCTTATTTTGAATTGATCAAAACATTTAAGTCAATTTCTGTCAAATAAAATTATCACAGTGTATTCTCCTCTACAATGTCCCCACGCTATGTCATTTGTAGTTCTTCCACAAAACCAAAATAGCCATGCAAGGTAAACATTTTTCAGAGATTCTGGATATGAAGGCAGGCATGACAACATAAATAAAGGCCCTTGTAAAGGATGATTTCTAGAATTAGAAAATGGCAAGAATAGGGGATAAGTATACTCAAAGCAAGGGGACTAGTTTGAAGGGAATTATAAAGAGTGACATATCTTTTATTGTGATACTGTCTAAAAATTTAAATACACATAATATGTTTTGATCATCCCTTTTCTAACGATGCAACACAGGAAGCTGAGATTGAGAACAAAATTGCAGTCATGAGAGTAAAGAGATAAAGTATCTACAAGTAAACAAGCCAGTTTTTGTTCCTTTATGGAGAGTCAAACTCTGAACCCTTCACAATGAACAAACAAGAAGAAGAAAGGAAGCATCGGCTGCTTCACTGTAAACCAAGCTTCATTCAGTTCCCATGGTGGAGAAGCAAGAGCTCTTCCCTGCAGTGTGCCCCTGCTTTAGATATGGAGAAAGCTGTTCTTCTAGAAGAAGGATCCTCTATCAACACAGTGTAAGAGTAGGAAAAGGCCACATTAGATAAAAAATCCAGTGCGTTAACAAGCTAACTGATTTCTTCAAATGAACAAGATACTTTGCCAATTCCCTAAAAAATCTCAGTTCCTTTCACCATTTCTTTTGCTTTGTTTCTTCTCAAATGAGCTCATGACAAGAAGGAGTAGAGTTCTGACCATCAATTGCTGTTACTCAAGTTTTCATCAGGGTTTATACTCAGTCTTGTTGATTTTGGACCATAAATTCAAAGAAAAGGGCTTTATTTTTTTAATTAATTTTATTGAGAAACAAATAGCAATGAGACAGTTTCAAAACAGGTTAGTAGGACAGTTATAATAACGAATACATTGCATATTGTTGTCTTTGTAGTAGTTATTCATAGTACAAGATGAAGACATGGTATCCTGTCCAAATACTACTAGTACAAATCTTTCTTCTCATTGGATTAAGAGAAAGTAGCTGGATATCTATCCTATTTTGTACAGACAGATGCAAAGTGGTCCTTCATTTGTACCACCTTTTTTGTGTTTAGTTTTGTCAGAGATGGCTACTCCATTGCCATTTAAATATTGTAGGTGCATAAATTCATCAAAATAAACCAATATAGTCCAGTAGTCCATAACAGTAGTGGGTTAGCTGCATGACTGGCAATGTCAGAAGTTGTTGACTTGACCCTTTTACAGCTCAGTATATTAATATGGCTTTACTTTTTATACCTCATGTTCATATTTTTCTGCTGGATGGTTGAGACCAAGATAAAGCAAGACCTACATAACAAAAATGTAAGGGCTTTAATATCAAGATAAGTTTTTACCATCAGTTGCTCCAGACATGTGGCAATTAAAGCCCATTATTTTAATAGTAAATATGAAGAATTTTCCTTCCTGAAATTGTATTGGTTGAGTTCTTGTCAGTCAGAATAAAGCTAAATTTCATAGTATCTTCCACTTTAAACTTAAAATTTTATATTTCTCCATTCTTAGATGATTTCTCTTTTTCTTTCAAGTAAATTATAAAGGACATGTTTTGTCATATGTCAAGAAATGCTATGAGTCAAGTATTAATTTTCTTTAGACTAACACTGTGAATCAATAACATCTGTTAGTAATGAATGTATAATATGTTGTGATGAATACAAAATGCCAGTAAATTTCTTAGACATAGTGATCAAAAATATGGTGAATACATAACTTAAAAAATTAGTATAGTAAAAGCCATACTGCCATTAATCCTCTTAAAAGTTCTCTTCACTTAAAACAAACTTATCCCATCATTCCTGCCCTTCTAGAGCAGTTCTGAAAGTCTTCTTTCATATCTTTATGAGCTATAATAAAAAATTGAATGACTACTGCTACCAAGTTATATCCAAAGCAAAGGCAGGCTTGTAAAAATGTTATATTGTACTCTCACACACTTTAATTTTTGGATCTGACACTGCAACTTATGGCTCCTTCCGAAACCCAAAAATAACCACAAAAGACAAATGTTTAAAAGTATTGAGGCAACCACAATACTGCAACTAAAGTCACTCACAAAAGAGGACTTCTGTAAGTGCCTCGGGAAGGGGCAGGAATGAGGGGATAAGTGTGTTCGAGATACAGGGGAATATTTTGGAAAGGATTACTGGCACTGTGTTTTATTATAATACAACCAGCTCCTGCACTCCCACGACAATGAGCATAGCCGGGTTCATATAAGGAACACCAGTATGGCGAGCTCCTCCAGGGAAACAGACAGCTCCTCTTCTTCCTCTCACATTCTCCCTTTCCTCCTTTTGCTCATCGCAGACAACCAGTCCTCAGGTGGGCCTTCCATAAACAGCACTTCGCTGCTTCAGTTCAGCTGGGCGATGCAAGTGGCCGGACAAGCCGTTGTCAGTCTGCTACACTTGGGTGTGTCTTTCTCTATTAACGTGTGAAATACAGTAACTACATTTTAAATTGAAAGGAATTTTTACAGCGAGTCATTAATCAGGGGGCACTTTTTAAAGAATTTTTTACATCAATCCTTCATCTACAACCATGAAAAGATGAATAAGCCAGTAAAATAAGATAGAATTTCAGGCCACACATGGTTGGCTGCTCTGGCTTACACCTCACAAGCCCTCTGTTTTCTGCCATGCTATACAAATTACAGTGTCTGATCTACTGAACCTACAAGTTATTTTGTTTTATTCTATTATGTATTTTAGTATCATGTTTCATTTTCACCAATATAATAAAATCTTGAAGATGGGTACCATTTCTCATTTCTTAAAAAAAAAAAAAAAAACAACTTTAGAAGTTAGCACCCTGGTTGGAGCATGACTGATGCTTAACACTATTGTAATAAGTCAGCTTCCCAGTGCAGTTTGTAGCACATTGGTTTCAAGTCTGCACATGTGAGAGTCCCTTAGACAACTTCAAAGTTCAGCTCTTACTCAGGTCTACTGAAATCCTTGGCTAATGGAGTTGAAGAATTAGTGGATAATGACATAGACTGTCCATGGCATTGCACGTAGCACAGAGTTTTATTGGTTTTCTGTTTAGCACTTTTAACAACATTAAAATGTGTTAACAGCTCTATTGTACAGACAATAATAAGAAGTGGTATTTTCTATGAATTTACTAAATGCATCGCTGGGCATGGTGGTGCAGGCCTGTAATCCCAGCACTTGGGAGGCTGAGGCAAGAGGGTTGTTGTGAGTTCGAGACCAGCCTGAGCTACAAAAGTGAGCTTAAGGCCAGCCTGAACTGCATAGTGAGACCCTGTCTCAAAAAGACAAAAACTAAAAAGAATTTACTCAATGCCAAATTTTAATAACTTTGTATTTTAGTCTACACAGACCATATGGAAGAGAACATCTAAAAAGTCCTTCAGTGAGACAAGTAACTAGAAATGCATAATGAAGTCAGACAATAATAATGCTGTCTATCTTCCATTATAGAAGCCATATGCCCTGATTCTTACTGTCTTGTTTTCTATATTTAACAGAGTCATGTTTAGAGAGTTCTCTCTCTATGATTTTTTGCATGGCCATGTCAGTTTTGTTTCAGGTATTCTCCATAAACAAAATTAGGCTCTTTCACATCTGATAAAATTTTCATTTTACATTTAAAACTATTAAACAGAATCACAATCACCAGCCAAGCTTCTCTGCTTGCTTCTCATATTCCCTCCCTACATTGAAACATAATTCAGTGGTTCTTTTTTTTTTTCTTCAATCTTTATTTATTTGATACAGTTTCTTGCTATGGAGCTTGGATATGTAGTGATCATCCTGTCTCAGCCTCCCCAGTGCTGGTATTACAGGTGTGCACCACCATGCCTGGTGTTGGGGCCAGCACAGAATACCTACGATTCTGGGGTAGGCATGACATGCAGTACCAGGGATCGGACCTGGGTCCTTGGGCTTGTTAGGTGCCGAGCTATCTCTCCAGCCCCAATTCAGGGATTCTTGCTGAAGCTGACTTAGTTACATAGCAAAGAGAGGGGTATTTAAATGTCCTGGAAAAAAGCAACACTTAGCTCTGTAGTATACCAGAACACCAGACTGGAAATGAAATGCCCAAATAAATCATTTGAAATAGAAAGTCATGAATCCATTGCTGTATTTTGTAAATATGGACAAGAACCTTGAGCATATTGAGACTCACTTTTATCATGTGTAAAATGAGAATAATGACATGGTCATGGTAAATTTGTGGTGAAGATTAGCATGATGGCATACATGTGTCCCCATCAGGGGTTATCCCACTGATCTTAGCATGTCACACATCCTTCCAGCCCTCTGATGGGCCCTCCCTACGTAGGGAGTGGAGTCTGAGGGGCACTTAATCTCATGCCTACATTGGAAAGAACTCCTCAAGGTCCCTGTCATATTAAGTAAGAATTTTAAGACTTTGGATACAACTTAGAAATCCTGTAAATGCAACAAAATGTCATAGTGCAAAAAAAGATCAATGAGATGGGAGATTTATTTAATAAATGTTTGTTAATCAAGTGGCAAGGCAGACACCACCTTGAAGGAATAAGCCTAAGACTGCAGATGTTATGTATCATGGGTATTCTTCATTGAATAGGTAAACAGTCTTACATTTTAGCAAATAAGAACAACAATTGAATAATTTGTTGAAAGTATCTTAAGTATCTTCTCTTCATAGAATCACTAATATGTAGGAATAAAGAAACATTACCAAGCCCAAGGCCAGGCCTGGCAAGTGTGTAGGAGAGCTTCTGCACTCCACTACACTCACGGGACATTTCCAGACCCAGCCCAAACCCAGGTCCATCAAGTGTGTGGGAGGGCTTCTGCTCTCCCCTGCTCCCACTGGACCCCTCCAGGCCCAGGCCAATGGCTGGCGTGTAGGTCTAGGGTGAAACTCTGCAGCTGAGTCCCTGCAGAAAGACTAGGGGACAGATAATCCAGCTAATCCAGGAGCAGAATATCTTGCCAGAGGGGCACAACTTCCAAGGGCTACAACAGGAAGGAGCTGAGCACAGCAGCCAGTCCCAAGCCAGACACAACTGGATGAATTCAAACTTTGTAGATCTGCATCAGAATTTCAGTACATGCTAAGGTTATAACTGCACCAAAGCACTACATCAAATGGAAGAGGACAGAGCTATACCAAATGATAAAGAGAAGGAGCAAAATGCAATCTCAAGTCCTGAGTACACACAGAACAAGTGCAGAGAACACTAATACAGAAGAAATTGGGAATCACACAGTTCAAATGTCTCAATCAATAGCATCTGAAGTAAAGAAACAGTTGCACAAAGGTATAGAGGAACTAATATCAGAAATAACCTGTGAAATAAAAAAATTTCTGAATTAATAGCATCTGAAGTAAAAAAATTAAAAGCAGAAACATTAGAGGAAATCAGATCACAAATAATCTCTGCAGTAAAAGAATTAATAGCTGCTTCTCAAGAAGACACTGATAAAAAATCAGAGGAGATTAGAAAAATGATGAATTCCTTGAATGAGCAATACAAGACTGAAATAGATAGAACAAAGCAGAGTCAAAGAGATATAGGAAGTTAAAATTTTAGTCACAAGTTTGCAAAACTGTTTCAGTGAAAGCAAAGATAGTTTCAGATCATAAAGACACCAGTGCAGCTACTGAAAAGGTAACAAAACATCTCTTAAAATAGCCATTCTTTCTGGAGTGAGATGGTATCTCAGTGTTGTTTTTATTTGCATTTCACGAATGGCTAGCGATGTGGAGCATTTTTTCATGTATTTGTTCACTTCTTTAATTTCGTCCTCTGAGAAGTGTGTATTCATCTCAGATGCCCATTTCTGAATTGGGTCTCTAAATTTGAGGGCCCTGTTATATCTTAGTTCTTTATAAATTCTAGACAGTAGACCTCTGTCTGATTGCTTATTAGTTAGGATTTTTTCAAAGTTTGTGGGTTGTCTTTTCACTCTGTTGACAATTTCTTTTGACATGCAGAAGCTCTTTAAGAAAAGTTGATCCCATTTGTTGATTCTTTCAAGAGCTTCCCATGCGAA